>VYZV01017198.1:39057-118214 GCA_013401275.1 Pandion haliaetus | reverse complement strand
CTGCAGAAACACAGAGCCAGCAGAACTGTAAAGGAGGAGTAGAGCAGCTTCACAATGACTCCTACTTGCAAGATGTGTGTGTTGATGCAAAATATAAACAATCACCCACTGTTGCTATTCAACATATCGAAAGGAGAAACAGTCAGACATTCAAGGATTTTATGGCATCTGGCTCATTAAGCAGTAAATCAGAAATAATTGAGGTGCTGCCTGTAAAGAGTTGTCAAGGACAGCAGGACTCAGAAGGAACACAGCTGCCAAAAAAAAGATCCCTGTCTCAGTCAGAAAATGGAGAGAGAAAAGCTCAGACTTGTAAGAAAAAGTCTTTTGTGGACTTGCTTGGAGACACCTCTATTCTCAGTGACCTCTTCAGAAATGATGGAAATGGGCCTACAGAATCGCCAAGGAGATTCCCTTTAGGGCAAGTAGAAAAATCAAAGGAGAGACCAAAAGATTTCTGGGACATGCTGAATGAGCAGAATGAGGAGAGCCTCAAAAAGCTCACGGACATAGCAGTCGTAGAGAAGCTATGTGAAAGAGCACCTCATCCACCAGTGACAGAAGAGAGAGAAGTGTGTGAAAGTTCACTTTGGAAAAAAAATGAAAATTTTCTGTGGAAAAAGTACAGTCCAGATGATTCAGATGAACCATCCACTGCTACATCTTGTTATATAGTAAAATGAAAGTTTTTGTGAGTTGCACTATAATTATTCTAGTTGAACGTTAAAATATCCACAACTTCAGCAGTATGCGGCCAAACTTGATACCTCTGTGAAATTAAAGGCAAAGTGATGAATTCATATTTATGATGATACAGATTTACATTTTACAGATGTGAATATATATGTAATTATATATGTATAGTACATATGTGCATAATGGTGCATATATACTATATATTGTAAGCTATGGTATACTAATTTTAAATTAAACTTTTTTTAATGTTCTGAGTGCACTTTGCTTTCTTGAATTGTGATTATATTCCTAGACTCAGTAGCATTAGTACGTATTTTTTTCCCCCTCTACATACATTTAGACACCCTCAGTCATCTTGGTAGAATCTAACGATATTGACAGGATTTGACAATGATATTCCACATATTTTCTGAGCTACTAGAGATTCAGGGATTTCATGAGACAGGGATGATACCTTTGTGTCTAACAGCCTTTGGATTTTTTTTTGTTGTTGTTTTTGTTGTTCCTCTGTGATTTTTGCTCAGTCTCTCTTTGAAGCTGTGGAGCTTCTAATTATCTTCAGTATCTTATGGCAGTGAGTTTCTCAGCTTGGTTGACATGAAGAATCACCAATTTTTGTTTGTTTGTTCTTTTTCAGTGCAAGACCTACAGCACATTAAATGATGCTGGGTGTCAAATTTTATCTCTCATTGCACTTTCATCTCCCATTTTTTATTTTTATGGCCTTCCATCATGTCATTATAAGATGATGTGGTCTGGCCAGTGCATTGGTGTTACTCACTTTTCTATGCAAGGGAAGAAGAGAGGCAATAGTCTTTTAAAGTAAAATTTAAAAAAAATACACTGTTTCCTAGTGAATTTCAGGAAGACTCTAATGGCAGTCAGTAATTCAGACTCACTATTGTCTCCATTTATTTCATACATTTGAGTATCTGATAGGAAAAAAAAAAACAAAAAACAAATATGGTTTATACTGGGAAACTTTATTTCTTGCTTGGCTTAAGAAATGAAACAAGTTTCATTTTGTTACCATTGTATTCTGAAAAAAATTTAAGTGCATTATTGCTTGCATGTGCACTTAGAAATATCATGCAACTAAACGTGCAGATTGCTGATGGATCTTTTTTCTTCAATTATTTAAAACATGAATATTTAGTATGAGCAGTTTTGTGGGCATTTGTATGGACACATTTTTTTAACCTCAGGCTGTCCATACTCTTAAAATCACAATGAGGTAACTTTTTGATTAAATTAACTGATCTGTTGAATTAACACTGAATATTACTGTTAAGTGCATTGCAGCTTGAATTCAGCTTCTGCTGATAGACAAAAGGTTTGTCAGTCATTTTATGCTTATGTAATTGTAATTCTTGCTGTGCTATGTCAGTTTGCTCCAATATCATGCTTTAATTGTTTCTGCAGCAGAAACAACCTGTGAGTGTCTTGGACATATCACAGAGGATTTTGCTTACTGCATTGGAAGTACACAAATTAGACCAGACACGGCAGTTAGCTGCCTGAGGCAATTTCAAGAACCATGGGATCATAGAGTCATGGAAGGGTTTGAGTTGGACCTTCAAAGATCATCTAGGCCAACCCCTCACGCTGTAAGCAGGGACATCTTTCACTAGACCAGGTTGCTCAAAGCCCTTTGAACACTTCCGAGGATGAGGCATCCACAACTTCTCTGGGCAACCTGTTCCGGCGTCTCACCACCCTCATCATAAAAAGAATTTCTTTCTCATGTCTATTCTAAATCTACCCTCTCTGTTTAAAACCATTACCCCTTGTCCTGTCACTGCAGGCCCCAGTAAAAAGTCTTTCTTAGTCTTTCTTTTAAGACCCCTTCAAGTATTGAAAGGCTGCAATAAGGTCTCCCTGGAGTCTTTTCTTCTTCAGGCTGAACAACCCCAACCCTCTTATTCCAGCTTCTGACCATTTTCATGGCCTTCCTCTTGACCTGCTTTAACAGGTCCATGTCTTCCTTTGTTATGGGTTTGTGTGGCGCGGTTTTCTTTGGTGGCAGGGGAGGGGGGCTGCAGAGATGGCTCCTTTAAGAAGCTGCTAGAAGGTCCCCGCAGCCAAAATGTCCCACCCGCCTCTGGGAGGGGAGTGACGGTGGTAGCGCCTCTGGGAGAACATATCTAAGAAGGGAAACTGGCAGTGTGGGGGTTGGGAAACGTGAGTGGAACATCTCTGCAGATACTGGAGTCAGTGAAGAAGGAGGGGGAGGAGGGGCGCCTGAGGAGGCTGATGGCCCTGNGTGAAGGACTATCTCCCGTGGGAGGGACCCCACGGTGGAGCAGGGGACGAGTGAGGAATCTTCCCCCTGAAGAAAGGAGCGGCAGAGATGATGTGTGGCGAGCTGACTCAAGCCCCATTCCCTGTTCCCCTGTGCTGCCGGGGGAAGGAGGTAGAAAGCACCAGGAATGGAGCTGAGCCGGGAAGGTGGGAGGGGTGGAGGGAAGTGTTCTGATGTTTGGTTTCCCTTCCCAATACCCTTGTGTGTTTGATTTGATGTGATTTGTAGTAAATTAACTTTATTTTGTTTCTTCCCCAAGTTGAGCCTGTCTTTTGCCCGTGACCATAAGTGGGGAGTGATCCCTCCCAGTCCTTGTCTCGACCCACGAGCCTGCCTTTGTATTTTCTCCTCATCCCACCGTGGCCAGGCGTGGGGGTGAGGAGTGAGTGAGTGGCTTCATGGTGCTTTGTTACCGACTGAGCTGAAACCACGACATCCTTGTACTGGGGGCCCCAGATCTGGGTGCAGTACTCCAGGTGGGATCTTGTGAGAGTGGAGTAGAAGGGGAGAATTACTATCCAAAATTGCCACCTGGAGGACTCCTGTAGTGATAAGTCACAATTACGAAGGTTCAGCCAATCACCCAGTTTCAAGTCAGACCATTATTTCATCTATGCAGATGACCAGTAAGGAATAATGCCTCAAGTACACTGGGTGTGTGCACCACGAGTCCCTTCACCGTTGAAAGCATAGAGAATCTGTGTTCCTGATAATACCTGACAAATCATTTAACTCTATTACCCTCTGACCCTGTTTATACAGCATTATATGCTTGAGGAAATCACTGGTGCCAGTCCCTGCTTCATGCCACCTCTGCTGTGTGGGCAGATTTCTGCCTGTAGTGCTGGGTATTGTGCGTTCCTCTGGCTTTGGCATGACAGCTGCTGGGTTCCTGTTCTGCCTGCTGTGTTTCAGCCAAAGCAAATTATTTACATGTGTCTTCCACATTTGACTTTATCCTCAACACCGGAGTTGGAATGAGCCTGGTTATGATCATAGCACTTCTCACAACATCAAATTTTTACTCTTATTACTTTTCACTCATAGCTTTCCGGGCAAATCATTTTTATGTTGGGCTTTTTGAACATTAGCTTTGCCCAACCCTTCACTAGTGCTATGTAGGGTTGCAGTCCCTAGCTTTCAGGATGAAGATGCGTAAAACTGGAATCAGGTTCAACTATAATTCCTCTCTGATGCATTTATCAAATGTATGTGCTATCAAATAGAATGATAGATAATAATGTTTTTTACCCAGTTGTGCACTGCATTCAACTACTTCTGTAACAGAATATCTTCATTCTTCCTTCTAAGATGGTGAGGAACATGACCTCAGGGTTTTGTTCAGTATTTTGGATGCAAAACAGAAAAATCTGTACATCTCTGAGAACATAATAAATATTTTCCAAGGTGTACTTGGGGGACCCAAAAAAAACCAGCTGCTGGTTCTCATTTTTATTCCAATACTACCTGTATTTCAGAAAGCAGTGGTTCACCTTGTCAGTTGTTAAGAATATGTAATACAGTCTGTATGGAATAAGGAATTTCTGTGTACTGACAAGTTAGCATCTTAGTCCTGAAGTGCTGGCTGTAATAAAATTTCCAAATGAAAACTGTTCTTCACGGATTGGAGGAGTGGTTATAAGATAAGCAATGTCATATCTCATCTGCTGAATAGTCTGTCGTGTTTCTCAATATTATGGGATCATGTGAAGGAGTACCTTGTAACACCTAACCAAAAGAGGCCAGGGTTTCATGTTGCTCTGGAAACCTTAACCCTAATCTTTGATTTTTGTAAGCTTTGAAATCTCAGATGTAATGCTGCATTGGTGTAGGGTTTTACATTGAGTACACTGTATAAATTGTTTTATGTGAAGACTAAACGTTATGAAATTTTAAAACCTTGGACACTGAAGCAGCACAGCAGCATTCTGTGAATGGTGGTAGTTTTTGTGGTCTGGATGACTGCCCATTGGAAAATAAGCTTAAATTTGATCTGGAGCAGCTTCTACTTTAGGTCATGGGAAGCTGTTGTAGGCTTTGCTCTATCTCTGTGTTAACGATTATGCACTTATTGTAAGTGGAAGCCATCTAAAAACCTAACTGAGAAATCTGACTTAACTACCTGGAACAAGGAGCTCAGTATTTAACATACATGATAAAGTAGTAAAAGCCTTGGTCTTTACAGGCAGCTAACATAAGTAAGATAAATGTGTTCCCTGTTTTTCTCACCCCGAATCTGTGCTGTTACCACTTTATTATACCCAATGATATTTAAGATACCAACTGACATTTAGGATAGTCAAGTAGAACAGCTTTTTAAAAAAAGTCTCAACTGAGAGAATAAAAAAGCCATAAACTGTTAGTTATTGGTACATTTGAATTATGTACAGCTGAAGGAAGTCAACTTTAAGGCAGGGTATATCTGCACCCTTCTTGTTGATGTTAATAAACAGCATAAATTAAGGCCTTTTATTGGTGGCATCACTGCTGATTTTCTTTACAGAATAGCATTCTTCTGCTTAGAGAGGCAAACTGCTGCTTGGCTAAAGAAGAGGAGATTTGGTGGAATAAAGAATATGGTCATCGAATATGTAAAAAGGCTGCTGCGTAGAGAAAGGGAATAGTCCCTCCGTGTCCACAGCAAAAAAGAGAAGAGTTAAGTGGCTTAAACTGTACCAAAAATAGCTGATTTAGATAATAGGGAAACTATAAGGGTAAATGTTGTGTAATGGGTTGTGTAGTGCCGATATTGGACATCACCAAGAACAGGAGAGACAAATATCTGTTAGAATTTGCATAGGTAAAACTGACTGGTTTTTTTAGGTCAGAAGGAGGGTCTGGTAACTTCTCAATCTGAGGGCCAGAAGGGGCTATATAACCTTGTTGAATTCAGCTGGTGTCAGGGTACTAGAGAGAGGCTTCACCTGACCACCACTAGTTTGTCAGTCATGGTCTGAACCAGTAGATACTGGGAAGGGCAAAATCTGATTGACTTGGGTAAGATATCTCATCTTCTTTTAGAAGAACCTCAGAGTAATAGAACTGTATGGGTAGAAGGCTGAACTGTAGGGCTGATTCCCAAATATGAAGCTGTCATCATTTTCCTGAAGTAATCAGAAAATTACGTTTCTCATCTATAAGGTGATGATATGCATAAATCAAAACTTCCATAAAAGTGCATGTTTTATTCACCTGTATGCCAAGTACTGATGATACATTTGTGGAAATACATTTGTTATCTGCAATTGAACTGAGCTACAGGAAGATGTCTTGAAGTAAGATTTATATCACTCCATAGCTTCCTGTGGAAATTTAACATGTTTTACTAGGGAATATCACCTAAGCCATAAATACTGCAATTTAGTGCCCTAGGGATCTCTGTATAAAATATTTTTGTCATGAAGATGTCTGTATGACTTAATCTGAACAAATTAAAAAATGAAGAATTTGACCTATATTTGAAGGCATATCCTTCAAATACTAAAAGCAGAGATCGGTTTTGTCTTCTTGGAAGGCTGTGATTATCATTTTGTTTGGCTTTAAAAGCGAAGGAGGCTTTGGGGAATGCTGAGTTTAGGATTATGGTAGAATGGAGTTCATACAGATTCCACGTGCAGGTTCCTGCACGGTTGCAGGGGGGCACAGGCTACAGGGTGACTGTAACAGCCTCGTAGCACAAGGAAATAGCTTCATGGTAGTTATCACCTGATCTCACTATAAATCAGCCAGGGGGCTGGAAATGGCTTGCTAGGTTTTTACTGTTCCTTATGGCAGTTTCCTTGTTCTTTTGCTCAAAGGGGTTCCTATGGGTCTGGCTCTGGGTCCCTGACCTAATGGGGTACCAATAGTTCCCATTGCCTTCAATGGAAATTCTTTGACTGGAAAAAAAATATGTTGCCAGTAATATAGCAAGAAATCTGACCCGGCTTATACTAACAAATGCAGCTCTGTCAGCAACCTGTTTACAAAACTGTCACCAGACTTAGTTAAAAACACTGTGTGTGTCCTGGGCCTGATTTGCAGTGTAGTTCAGCTCTTAAGCATGTTTTGCAAACTGGAGCTATGCTTATAACTACATTTGGGAGTAGCCATGTGGTACACAGATTTCATATTTGGTCTGGGGGAGGAAGAATGAATAATTTCAGATAATGAGTATGTTTGAGAAAGCCAAGGTGTGCATACAAACATTTCATGAATGCGTTAAGGCAGTTCGAAAGGATGTATTTGCTCAGCTTTAGGAGGTCGTGAGTTCGAGCACTGGAAAGGCAGACTGATGTCAGTGCCATGGCTTCAGCACAGTGAGTGAAAGCAGCATTAAAAGGAGGGAAGGGAAATTGGTAGTAGCATAATCAAAAGAAAGTATCACTGGGTAATTCAAAGATGATAATACTTTTACTGTGTATGAAAAAGATGGTTCAGGTTACTTGCTTAGGAATCTTAACAGCAGGAGAAGAGGATTCTGTTCTTCCACAGAAGCATTTAACTGCCTTCGCTGCTATGTATTTTTCCATTCCTGCAGTGCCCTGCGTATTTTATTCACTGCATACCTTCCAGCTTATGCAACAAATGAGGTAATACTCTTATGAAAACTCTCTCTCCTTGCATTTGCACATTCCCCAATTAAGTACATCTTGACTTGGTGCATCCTATAGAAAAAGACTAATGACCATCTAAGTCGACTTCATGCCAGCATCTACATTCCTGATTAAGGCACCTGAAAAGTAGATAACCGGCTTAAGGTAACCCAGGAAATTTAATTTCTGCTGTCTAAACTGGATGTCTGGATGTGCAGATGAGAGAGGTAGGCGGTGATTCAGAGCATTTAAGAGGTATGCCTCTTTTCCTATAGATCACCCGTGGATCATAGGAGGGTCCTTGTGATGCTAAATCAGTCTGTCTCTCTTGTGTGATTCTGCCAGCTAACTCTGAAAGAGGAGGCAAGTACATCTAAACAAGATGATTGGAGGGCTTCAGAGTTGTTTGCTTGGCTTCCTGACCTTTGTTTAGTTGGGATCCAAAAAGCTTAATTTCCTTTTTCAAAGACCAAGTGAGGATTGTGCTCTAAAATGAAAGACATAGTTGAATGCAGGTATGTTCTATATGCATGATACTTGAAGACAGATTATCTGAATTGTTCTTTGAGGTTGCTTGAGCTGAGAGGATGGAATCGAGCGGTCAGAACCTGACCTTGTCTCTATGTGTTTACATGCAGTATGACTGAATTGAGATTGCTCACGTAACTTAACACAAACTGGAGCATGAGCAGGCCTGCTGTGCTAAAGCATTGTCTTCTGAAAATGCACACATGCAGCATATTACATTAGAATTTGCACTAGTCTATTGTAGCGTGTTCCAGTGGCTGAACATTGGTTGTATATTTGATATCAACATTTGCAATCCCTAATGCTGCACCCATTAAAGACAATGGCAAAGCAGTGGGGATAGCTCAGATGCTAAACAAATACTGGCTCAACTCAGAATGAGTCTGTGTTTTACTTCAACAGAACTGTTTATACTAAAGGGATTTTCTTCCCCTGTGGTTTGATACTTAGTTGTTTCCATCAAGTGAATGCTCAAGTAAACATGATCTCCAGTATCACCCTGAAAATCATTCTATGCCAATTACTTGAAAAATAAATACCAGATGTCTGTTTATATTGTTTGAGGTAAATGCTCACAACCGTTGGCAGCACTGGCCTCTCTGTGATTCAGGCTGTGATGGAAGTTCCAGCATAGTTTCTACTTGTTCTGGTTTATAATTCAATGGCAGAGAAAACAAATTCATACTGTGGTCTAATTGGGAATGCAGTATAAGTACCTCTGAGAAAGCTGTTTTCTTAAAACTTCTCTTTTGTACTTTGGTCTCATCACCTCTGCAGTAGATTCGGATGTGAACTTGGCTTGGTCCTTCTACATGTAGATAAGATACTGTACTAGCATAGCTAAAGTAATTCAGGCTCCTCTTGCCTCTCTCCCTGCCCCCCACTGTTTTATAGTTGTGGTTATATATATTGCTGTATTACAATACACTAATTCTAATTTAAGAGTCTTATACTTGGAGGGAATATCGAGGAGTATTTTCTCTTTAATCAATTATTTTCTGTTCTGCCTCTGACATGTCACTCTATGCAGTACTTGAGAAAACCGGAATCTAAGTTCCTTGTAATGGACATTATTACTTTACATTACTACATGCCCCTTATAATTAGAGGTAGATAATATACATATACACTGATGTATATACTTAAATATATAATATATATACTTTATATATTACATACTATATATAAAAACCTTATATGTATACCATAAATTACAATTGTATTGTAGATTATCTATACAATATAATTGACTTCTAACTTACATGGAAAGAAATTATGATTGTATGAAATAGATATTTTAAGCCTGTGGCAAAACAAATAATAGGCACTTTACCTACATACATACTGTTGTTTGAACCTTGGGAGTGTAGAATAATTTTGTGGTTTAGAATTTTGTCATTCTATCAGACTTTTGTAATTGGGTAATTCACCATCTGATGGCACTTTGCTTCAGACTTAGAAACCTTAGGCTGCTAAGAAAACACTGAAAAAATCATACTTTTGCATCCATGGGAAATACCTCAGTTCAGTGGCATTCATCTCTGATTCTTTGTAAGCTGAACACATGAACAAGGAAGAAGAAATTAAATAGGAAAATGCACTTGGCCTAGGCTATGGTATTTCTCTTGAAACATTTCTGGATATGTATGAAGGGATTCTCTTCATAGACTCCACTTCATTGAAAGAGATAGAAGCAGTAGGAAGGTACTTAAAGGGGAAAGTTGGACTTGCTGTTGCTTATGTAACTGAAAGGTTAAAAACCTCAGTAATAATGATGCAAGCTGTTTAAAGTTGTTTTTTTTTAATCCTTTCCTTTACCCTTTGGTTCAGGCACTCTTCATATTAACATGCGTGAATACCAGTAGAAGGAGGAATATCCTAGGTAGTGACTGAAAAAGCTGAAGACATGGAACCTGTTTGCTGCTGGTGACCCTGATGTCCATAATGTCAAGCTGTTCTGCCACCCTTACCTCAAGAAAGGTAAAGGTTTAGGCCTTTTTGCAATGCTGCAGTGTTTTCTCTGCATGGTTAGGTATGTAGACCATGGTGGTAGGTTCAGTGTGGTTACAGTTTTTCATCTCATACCTGAAGTCAGCCTCTACCATGAGAAGAGACAGCTGTCTCCTGGTAGTCTTGAGGATGATGTGTCTGAAAAAAGAAATCCTGGTAAGAAAATAATTTTAGAAAGTTTAAGGGAGTTTAAAAAAACAGAACGAGACATTTTTACATTCCTCACCGTGGAAATCCCAAGAGTCATCTTAATAGAAGACTTTGTGTTTAAGACTCAGAGCAAGCAATAAAACCCTCTGTAATTGAGTTACTATAGTTTAAGCATGTCACTGGTTTATCTTTTGTTGTTTCATTCCTTCAGAGGCGAGAAGTGAGTGTTCAGAACCACTCAGAAACTGCAGTGAGTCTGTTCCTCCCGGTAGCAGAGAACTTCCATTTTTAGCTTTGCAGGATTACAGGGTAACAGATGAAGTCTGTGATATGTGTCTGGCTTTACCTTTTGTTTTTGTTCAGGCAGGGAACCAGGAATTAACTAGAAAAGATTATAGCTACCCAGTGGCTTGGTTTGGACGAATTGAGATGGTAGCCACTGTGCAGCTGTGGCCTCTTCACAGCTGCCGAGGCTGCAGCTGATCTGGGTTGCAACCTGGAATTTCTTCAATCTTGGCTTTGTGCTGGGACAGTCATAGCAAAAAACTGCAAATCTGAAAGGGAAAGAAATAAAGGGATCTTTCCAGAAATGTGAGGTACTCTGCAGAGAAGAAGGGTGATGTCCTTGGGGAAAAAAGTTAGTATCAGTGAGCATACAGTTGAAGACTATGCCGTAACGCATTTACACCAGTTTGCCTGAGCATTTTTAATGCTGCATTTCCTAGCTTTTGGGTGGTTTTATAACTTAATATTTCCAGTACAGTTTTGACAATGTGCTTTTTGAAAACTTTCAGATAAAACGAAAAAGAAAAAGGAATTCTGTTACTCAGAAGTGATTGATTCCCACATGGATCATCATCAACGTTTAGAATCACAATTTCCATTACTTGACCAACTGGAGTGGCTAATAGCAGGAAGCAGTAGGTTACAATCTCTTCTGTGGACCAGCCAGTTAGGAGAAGAAAGGATGTAGTTGCTAGTGGATGTCACAGAAACTGGTTGAAAACAAAAGAGTGCTGGCATTTGTGAATTCTTGGTTCCATTCTACAGTTTGGGGACAGTGTTTGTGTATTTAACACAATGGATCATTATGCCCTGGCTATGTTGCATCTGTCTCTTGGATTCTGCTCTGTTTTTCCATTTCTTTCTTGTTACCCCAAGCTCTTGGCTTGTTTCCAAGCTAACGAGCTTCCTCAAGTGTACTGCATGGGCACCATCAACGGGTATTGATGGTACAACAGGCAGAATTTCTCGGCTCTCAGTTCTGGTGTCACAGCAGCTCCTGGGGGCCAGGACCAGAAACTGCATGAGAAGTCCCAAACTGCCCTATAGATCCTTTTGTAATTGGGATGATGCTCAGTTCATCTGTGGGAAGGACGCACACATAGTCTGGTAATGGACATAGAGGAGGTGTGTGAGTTAAAGGTTATCTTCTGTTTCAGTGGACTGTTCAGAAAATAATGGTGCTACTCTCCAGCAGACTTATATGGAGCATGGATAAAACACAGTTTTTAGAACTTTGTAACTTGGCCAAAGTTTGGCAGGTTTTCAGAAGGCTGTTGCTGGGCATGACTCTGACAGTCTGATCCCTTACAGTAAGGTAACCCTTTTTCCCACACCCACTCTCTCTCCCAAAGCATGCAGGCAAAACAGATCTCAGTGAAATGGCTGTAAGAAAAACATTGGGGAAAGGGAGATTGCTCCCCTTTAACCCCATATTCAGAACAGCTGTACTATTTAGTTGAAACTTACCAGAAAAATTCAGCCTGACGCAGACACTCAGCATGGAAAATTTCAGCTTGAGCACTTAGAGTTTGGCAAAGTTATAAACAACTGAAAGCAGGGTCCTATAATGGAAAGTGTTAAGCAAGCTTAACTATTGGTGGAAGTAACAGCACTGTGTATGATACTTGTACATTTGTATGCATAAGCAGATCTAGAGTATCCAGGTTGATAGAGTGGATATCAATGGCTCAGCTGTATGATGGTATTACTGATCAGGTACAAAGCAGTGAATGAGGTACAGAAGTGAGTCTGTAAGCACCTTTGCTTGTTCATTTTAAGCTCTGCAGGGGCAGTTCAGCAGAGGTGCTACAATTTAACACAGGAGAACTCCTTACCTGTTGAACACAATGAAGCTACTTCTTTTAGACCAGCATAAATGAAATATTTAAGGAGAGCTGAGCAGAAGTTTGGCTAATGTCTCAGTGTTTAAGTGCACTCGCTTGCTGTAAGGCTGTGGAGAATTAAGCTCTGGAGGTGATATTGAAGCAATGGAGTAACAGCTGTGGAAAAGTTTGCCCTTTGCCTATTCTGTGTGTAGTTTTTTCTCAAAGCCATGCAACATATTTTTCTATGCTTGGGTGAGGAAAGGATGTGAGTTTTTTACATGCAATAGACTTATCTGTCTCTTTTACTTCTCTGGATTATAATGGAAAATAATATTTTAAACACTCAGTGATTTTAGCTTAACTAAACAAGGAGTCACAGAATCAACATTATTCTTTAGGAAAATTGTGGGGAGGGCTTTTCCTCATCTCCCTGTGCAGTAAAAATAGCTTTAATATGTTTGCATCAGCAGTTTCTCCACTTGAAAGCTGTGTTTAGATGGCACAGGCTTTTTGCTATTTCTCTTTGGCATGGTATGCACATACTGTAGTAATCCATTTTTTTCATCAGCTTGTTGCTAATAATGAGCCACCTAAGCTCTGAAAACCTCCTTCTGCTCTTAGCTGTAGAAGAATGCTTAAAGGATTTAGGGATGTCAGTCATCATCTTGTTTTTTAGCAGAAGTGTGTGTATGTGTGCATGGGGACGAGGGGAAGAGAGCCCAAGCCAGAGTTCAGAAACTACACTCTGTGTGTGGTCTGAGGTTATTTCTCATTTCATGAAATGCACGCTTCATTCCTGGCTCAGGCAAAACTTGCACGTCACTGAATAAGTCCCTTATCCAGTTTCCAAAACACTGAAGAGATTTGAAAGGGCTCTGTGGGTGGACTGCTACTATCAGCAAAAGCAAATAAGCTAACCTATTTAGCTAAGCATTTTTTAATACTTAAACAGAATAACCTTCAGCAACACTTGAACAGTTGTGGCCAGCCAAGGGAAGAGAAGGGAAAAAAACCACAGAAGTTTAAGCAGTCACACCTTAATTAACATTAAAGGCTGGATTATAGCTCTTGGTGTGTGAAGGTGCTGTCTGATCAGTCCAGAGAGAACACCAGGGAATGATTAAATGAATTGACTGTGCTGCTAGGAGTCCTGTGTGGTGTGCTGGTCATAGTTTATTCAGCATTTCACCTTCCTTTAATCAAATGTGGTGCAAACTCATTATAGTCACCCCCAAAAAGATGAATCCAAAGACTCCTTGTATCAAGCTGTTTTGGTGTCCACCATAAGTAAATGGTTCTACCGTGGAAAACCATGGGTGTTCAGCAGCAAAGCATTATTGTAGCAAATGCTAGCTCTGTGCTAAATCTCAGCATCCAAAATAAATTACAGTTTATTTCATAGCAGAAAAATAAAAAAAAATCCCAGAATGCATCAGGATGCTAATGAACCAAACCAACAACTGTGGGTGAAACCCAAATGACAGGACAGCACCAGGGAGCCTTACAAAATGTTACTATTCACCTAATTGGAAATGTTTTGTCCAGAACAGAGTTGAATACTCCAAATTAGGTTTTCAATCCAGTATTCAGTGATCAGAATATCACTGATCTTGATAGATTTACTCCAAAATAACAATGTAGCCAACACCCCAACTGTCCTACCCATGTATTTGCAGGACTATGTTACTGCTCTGAGCTAAATCGAGATGGAAGGATCTTTTTCAAAATGAATCTCAGACAGAAATCTTGGAGCCTGAGAGATCAGGATCTGTGAAAGCCCAGGCAGGGCAAAGCACAGCAACATAATTTGGTTAAGGCATCCTGTGACAGGTATGAAGTAATGATCTTGCCCTGGGTAGCACAGACAGACCCACACCTCTCAGAGGTCTAGCAGAGAGCAGGGCCAAAGGCGTTTGCCTGAGGAGAGAGGTTCCTGCTTCATTGTGGCATGAGAGAGGAAATCATCAGGTTGTAGATGGAGGATTTTGCCAAGGTCTTTGCAACCCAAAACACAACTTCAAATACTTCTCACCTGTGAGTGCCAATGTTAAATTAGGTCCCAAGGGTCTCACGTTCTGAATAAACAGAGGAAAAATGAATATTGCCAAGAGGCTGTTGAATCACAAGGGAGAAGGAAGAGGCATTTGATGTTTTTGCTTCCTTCATGACATTAGCAATTCTTACTTGCCTATCGCAGGCCAAAGACTGATGAATTACCAAAGCCATGTTGCATATTGTCTTTGCAGGATGCACGGAGCCGGAAAGAACTGGTGACACTGTGCAGTTCTTGTCTGTGTTGATAGCCCAGTGCCATAGACCTCCCGCACCACATCTTCCATGTGGGAAGGAGGGGGTGGGTTTAGCCTTCCCTTTGATGTTGGATATGCATCTGTCCCTAGTTACCCTCATGGGGAAACTGAGGCACAAGGCAGTTAAACAGCATGTGCAAGAAGTCTGTGATGGACTCAGGTTGCTGTAGACCTGAGCTGCGAAACTGTTCTTCCTTTCTTAGATTGTGTAGTATCCTGCAGCAGATCTCCTGCTGGGCTGGTTAACAGACCTGCTGAATGGTGAGCGCCAGAGGGGGGTGTGACATGAAGCACTTTGTGTGGTCAAGGATGGATGGTATGGAAATCTCCAAAGCGTGTGCAGTTACAGTCTAGACAGGTTAGTCAACATAGGCCCAGAAAAGATGTGTTGGGGCATGCGTAATTAAAACTTAAGGGTAAATGACTCTGGACAGTGGAACAACTTAGCTGATGGAGAAGGGTAGGATTTGAAGAAATTTTTAAGGCATACGACAGGCCTATCACAATGGTCCAGAGGGAGTTCTGAATAACAGCATAACAATGCACTATAAAAGTCATTGTATGTTTCCCCTGCTCTTGGATGACAGCAGTTGATGTTGAAGTTCTCTACATTTTCACCAACTCCAAATCTGAAATTTGTCTTCTGTTGTTGTTTATTTAGTCTGACTAGCTCTGGACAAGGTGTTAGCCCCTCATTCATTTGTGCTTAATGCACAGCAACGAGTCCATCTGCTGAATATGTGGCTTTTCTCGGCAGTTGTCTGCACTAGCATCTCGCTACTAAGACCAAGCTGTGCTGCCAGACCTCCACGACACTGTCCAGACAAGGCTTTCCCAGAGTTGGATGAGCCTAGGAAAAAGACACCAAAACCAAAACCCACTTTGAGAAATCAATGCCAACTTCAAATACCACACTCTAAAGTGCTTCTGCTTGTGAAGCTAGCAATCAGAAAACCTCTGCCTGGAAGAGTGCTCTGAACCAACTCCTATTATAGGACCTGACGCTGAGTTCTTGGTGGTAAATGACCACATTACTCTTTGTGGCTGTGGGTGTCAAAGAAAAGATGCATGTGAGAAAAGTCACCAGCTGAAAGCAGGGGCATGTTTTGAACACTAGAGGTAGTTTAGTAGCCCAAGCCTGTTTCTGATTAAAATAAGAGTCCTTCAGATGAATGGAATGTAAACCACATACCAATTATTGGAATCCCATAAAGGAAACTCCCTTTTCCATCTGTCTATCCATCCATCCGCCCACCCACACAAGTACAGTGTCTCAGAAATATGCCTCTGTAGAAAAGATGGAAAAATTCAGTGCTTGCTTCCTTTTTCTTACCTCCCAGGTGCTGGATGACAACTGAAGAGATGAAATTGCAGTGAAGCCACTTAAACACTTATCAAAGAAATGGACCTGCTAATTAAAAGGATAATATTTCCTGGCACCAAGACAAAACACACAAAGCTGAATCTCAAGGCCTTCCTCACGCAAACTTCTGTGGGAATGTGGCTGTGTGAGGGCTGCAGGAACAAGCCTTAGAGTAAGACCAGCCCAAAGTAAAAGCATTAGATTAGTGCACTCATTAGAAAAAAATACCAGGGCATGCATATACCTGTTTCATTTACCAAATGTCTCATTGCTATGCATTCCCATTGTGCTTTTTATTAAAGCTTTTCCATGTAATTGATTACAGTAATTAATGTTCCCATCACTTCTGTGAGGCAGGAGGTGTTTCTGCCAGGTCAGCTGTGCATTTTAAGTATTACAGTATCTATTTTACAGATGGTAAAGACACAAAGTTCAGACAGCAAATCAGTGCTAGTGTATGGCAGAGTCCCATTCCTGGCTCTGACCACAATACACACTGTTTTCTGAAGTATGCACTAATCTCAAACACACTGCTTAAATGAGCAGATCTTCCCTGTGTGAATGAAGGCAATGTATCTGTTTTGGTGAGCACTCTCTACCAACATCCATGACCCCATGCAAGGAATTTAGATCCATGGTAAAAGTAATACTATGGCATGCTCTTTACGTTCCTACTATAATTGCAGGACAGTTCAGTCTCAATGCAAAAGGCAGCCTTTGGACAGCTGGAAGAAGTTTAAAGTGTTAATAATTTGGGTAAGAATTGGGTCTAGTTCATGGTAACTGTTTTTTGATACTCTGCTGGCCTCTAGAGGGATAATTTATACACAGGCTGAAGCAGTAACCTAGGGACTTTAAGCATTACTGACTGCTCTTCAATTTTCTTGCCAGGTAGTTCTTTTCTATTTTGCAAGGCCTTTAAGTAGTGAGGCTTTGTAGCTCTTTGGAAACGCTTTTTTTCCACTTCCATGATTTTCCTTCTCTCTGGGCAATAGAGATAAGGTATGTTTCTTCTGCTTGAATAAATAAGGGTAGAAGATCCTGGCAATAAATGCCTCTCAACCACTGAAGTGAGAAGATCTGAGGAAGAAGTGCCAGAGGGGTGAGTGAGAGAGAGAAATGCAGAAAAGAGAATACAGCATTCTGTGTATAACATTTATCCATAATTTAAAAGCTCCTAAATGCTGAGAATTCTTCTCCTGAATCTTCTCATGTTCACTGAAAAGCCTAACTTCCTTGTGCCAAAAAAAAATATGAAATCATGGCTTTGAAATCCCCAAAAGACAGCACATCTTCCTTGACTTTTTCTGCTTTCTGCTTCTCTACCCACTGCAAGGGTTTGCTGTATTCTCTACTTCATTCCCAGACCTCATGGTTTGGGGTTTTTTTTTCAGGATACATGTATTAAATCTGAGAAAAACACTGAACAGAAAGGTTGACCGTTTTCTGCAGAGGATAGATAGTGGTCTGTAAGCAGTAGCTGCTTTCAGGGAATATTGTGGCTTTTTTCGATGTTAAGTACATATATTCCTAATACTTAAAGTGTACCTTCCTGTAACTTCAGAGCATGGCAGGCATCTTGGTACATCTATGTGAAGGCCTGAGTTATTGTTCCAAAGTCATCTATACCTTTTATTCAACACTAACAGCATATGTACCCCAGGTCCTCAGCTCCATTCTGGCCCTTTGCCTCCATTCCCAATGGCCAGTTCTCTCCCAATTGAAATGTCTCCTCAGGATATCTCCATTACCACCCTGTTGGCAGTTTTCTATTTGGAGTGAGGTCAGCTTGCTGGACCCCAACCCAAACTAATTTTTAATACCTTTGTGCCTAACGGTATGATAATTGTACAATATGCTTATATTANCATACTTGTTGACCAGTTTCTCCCACAAAGTCCTTTGCACTATTTAAACATGTATGGCAAATATTACTGGGTGCAGCAAAATGTCAAATAAGGCCTCTGTGGTAGGATACACATCTGTCATGGGATTTGCTTCTGTTGAACCTTACTCTAGAAAAACACTGAAGGAAGCAAAATGCTGTGATTATCAAGATCTGTGGCTATAATCTACAGCAAAACTCATTTTGACTTCACAAGGGCTAGGCTTCCAGTCTTGTGTGGAAAAACAAAAGATCCCACACCACTCCAGCATGCCTGTCTCCTGTGCAAAAATCTCCTCTCATTCTTTCTCTGGGCTGTTGTTCTGCAGATATGTCATCAAAGTACCACAAATTCAGTTATTTATCAAAATTTGCATATACTCTTCAGCACATACAGGAAGCTGTCAGGTCAAAAGACTGAAGCATAGTGTAGTGACATACAAACATTTGGTGAGAACTTTTTTAAAATTATCTGAATGACTACTCATGCTTGCTGTGTCCCACTTGAGAAGCCAGACAAGGTAGCCTGTATAAAGCTAATCTTAATGAGGCTGTGCATTTACTAAGTACAATTGTCAAAGATCATGGTGAATCTATGTAGTTCATATGTATTATTAGTAAAAAAATGTGTCTCCAAATGGAGAACGAGTGAAACAGAGGAAATTCTGACTGCTTGATTCAATTAAGAAAATTAATGGAGCTGTGTAGAGCTGCAGAGTTTCAATGTTGTTTTGCAGGCTTGGTTAGTGTGTGGTGTGCAAAAGCAGGCAATCAAAAAGCAGTGATTGGCTGGCGTGGCCCTAAAATGTGCACTAGAAATTACTGGATTAGTGGCGACAGTAACTACAGATGCCAGGGAACTGCAACAGCGGCATGTCGTCTGTGCAACAAATAACTGGGGTCAAAGAGAAAGCACAAAGACCACATTCAGAGACTGAGTCCTTTTGTTGTGGGAAACAGCCTCAAATGCAAATGCTTATTTGTTCGAACAAACCTTGAAGAAACTGCTGGAAATTGGAACAAATTAAAAAAATATGCAGGTCAGTGTGAGTCTTTCAGAAAGACAATGCCAGGGTATTTTGGATTCATCAGGTTGCAGGTGACAGCACAGAAGTGGCTGAAAATGCTGTAGCAACTCTGCAACTGCTACATGATGCAACAATAATCACTGTTATTAAATAAGAGTTAAAACAGAGCTTGACATAACCTCCATGCTTCCTCTAACTTCACAGCTAGACTGTCACAACCTAGAGGGATGACTATGCAAAAAATCTTGATGCTATAAGCAATTTAAATAGGGGAAATCCATCTCTTTCTCTTGGGTGTTATTACAGTAAGGTTCACATGTAGTTGTAAAAAGCTGAGGCTAAAACTCTTGTGAGGTGCAGGAGCACTGCATTCTTTGGCAGAGAGCGGCAAAAGGATATTCATCTGATCTACTGAAGTACAGAATATCCATACAGCTTACTATGAAGCCTAAATTAGGTGCTGAATCTCACTGCCTTCCCCCACTCAAGCTTTGGTCTGAATCACTCATTATGCTCTTGAATTTCGAGGCTGTAACAGGCATGCAGTGTCAGTGAATACTGCCCAGAGTGCCTGAGGGCTTAGAAAGAAAGAGGAAAAAAAAATAATTCCTACCCAAATAAAAATGGAGCTCCAGTTTCAGGTGTGTCAGTGTTAGATCAAAACTTCAGGAAGTGCAAGAAACCCGTGGTAGGTTTTCCCACATGGACTAGAGGCATACCATGTACTGGAAGGTCTTTCCTGTCCTTGCATTTCAGTCTTCCATATCAGCAGAATGTCACGGTGCTCGTGTTGACAGAGGAACTTAGCAGCTAGTAAGGGCTGCTGGGTAGAAAATTTTCTCCTATTGCAAATAACCAATTTCTAAGTCTTGCTCTAGAACTACATGTAAAGGTCTTATGAGAATGACAGAGAAATGTGGTTGTTTATGGCATCAGCTGTTATGATATTCATTTCAAGCTATCAATCAAGTTGCAAGTGTTGGTTGCTTGCCAGTGAAAGCAGGAGGCAGCAATAGTGACAAGGACCTGGAGACAGTAATTTCATAGCATAGTCTGATGTGATGGGGCAAGATCTAATATGACCCCACATTGGCTAAACTGTAGTGTATTATGGCAAAAAGGTTGACTCATATACAGAAACAACTGTTTGTAGCCTTCTTTAGTTGAAAACAAGCTGGAGTGGCTCACCTGTTTTTTCAGGTGATTATTCCTGTGAATCGTAGGTCTTCTATGCTCCAAGCAACATCAGGGTCTTAGGACGATGCTGAATCAAAAGGTTTTGAAAGAGGAAACCAGATACTCATATACAACTTAGGGGGAAATTTTATTTTATTGATAGTAATGCTTCTGTAAATTTTTAATATCTTTTTTATAGATTCATAGAGTTTAAAGCCAGAAGGGACCATTAGCTTCTTTCACAACCATTGAATTTAATTTGCTTTATGTTAGGGCATTAAGCATACTTACAGTAGAGGAACTCTAAACAGCTTTCACTGTGCTTTATACTTTCAAGAGTGGCCAGAGTAACATATGCATAAATAGCCTTCAGATGTTCATTATAAGTAGCAAATCTTAGTATCCGAAAGCCAACGAATTTTTCCATATTATTTTGATGTATCAAGAACACAAGATATGAGGGGAGCAATTGCATCATCCATTCTTACTCATCTGGATGCAATGGCAAAACCAAGAAAGCTGATTTCCAGTAAACCAGTTAATTTTTTTTTTTTTTTCTTAGAAGCAAGAATACAGGGATCCATGCTGCTTTTATATTTTCCAGACTCCATCCCACTACCTTGCTTAGGTTTGAAATTGCTGAATAGGATTTCCAATGGGAACTTCAATATGGAGTTCACCTTTCATGGCTGGACTCTTTTTCCTCAGTGAGATTTTAGAAATTCTCTAAGTAAGGGAAGAAACTCGTTGGAATAACAGGAGAAAACTGCTACTTTCAGTTTGCATGGGAGACTCTGGCAATGATCTGCGTGGGCCTATTCAGCACACTGAATGCAGTAGCACAAGGGACAGGACCCTTTAATGAAAGACTTTGTTATCGGGGTTTTTTTAGCCGTCATTGTTGAGGAAACTGGAAGGTATTTACTGAATGAAGCAGAGCTCGTGTGGTGAAATGCTGCCACTGACAACTGAATTCTCTCTCTAACACATTTAATGTGCAGCATATCACCAAGAATTTAGCAGGTAATTGCTCACTGTGTGCAGGGGTCTCACTTGCAGAACTGCAGAGCACTCACAAGAGCCATGGAAGTCAATGGAAGTGGTGTCTGGAAAACGTAAAGTGCCTGCTAGTGCCAAAAAGTCTGGAAAAAAAATAATCCTAGGAGCCTTAATTTAGGCACCCAAAAGAGGTGGGTCCCTTGGACATTAATCTGTTTGTCTTCAATTCCCATCTTTTATAGTAGTCCCTCATTTCATAGGCTTGTTATAAATGCAGTCTGTGAAGCACTCAAGTATTTTAATAAGAAGGAAAACAGAGAGATCTGCAAGCAACTTAACACTTCTGTCTTCAAAGTTGTGTCTGAATTATGCAGAAGGCACATGCAGAACATTGGGGATGGGACACAGTGATGACTAGCAGCCCAGTCTGTAAGCCCTCACCGACCCCTGAGGCACACACGCAAGTGAACTCAAGGAAGATTTTATGGGCAAGGGAAATTCTGGTGTTCTTCATTTTAAAGAATTTAATCTGCAACTTCATTGTGTATTTTTAGTTCTACACGTGTGCACCACACATGCAGAATACCGCTGTCCCTAATAGCTTTGCTTTTCAGGACCCTTAGAGTCCTAACCCTAATTGGAGGTTCCTAAAACATTCCTTATATTCCCAGGCTTCTCTTTCACTAGAAAACTACTGTGGGTTTTCTACATCATGTCATCTTTTATGTCTGAATCAGAGAAATAAGTATTTATTTGTTCACAGACACACCCACCCACCCTCCCTCCCTCCAGGATCACAAGGACAATCAAAAGCTTTGCATTCTGTAGGATTGTCCTGTCTTACCTGCTTTTGTTCTCAGTTCTGTAAGTGGTCATTTACTGATCTGGTTGACAATTATTTAGCATCTGCTTTGTTCCTACCTCCCTACTCCCTGCCCTGTCCTTCTTTCTTAGGATGTCCTGTCTGGTATTTCAATGAAAGGATTTCCCTGATAATAGTAACATTCACAAAAATTGCCTCATACTATGCACAAGGTTGTACATTCTTTTCCTAATACAATATGAGTTGCTTTCTCATCTTTTCTTGTAAGTGGTACTTAAATTGGCAGTATGTCTCACTTTAGGTCTATCAAATACCACAGAGCTTTCTCTTCTACCAGTAAAGGAAACCTCATAAATTTTTAATGGCTATCATTCAGTATATTCCTTACTTCAAAGACACTTCTATGATCTTACTGGTATTTCCCTTCCTGAAGATATATTCATCAAAATTGTCATTACATATAATCATCACTGGAAAAGCAAAAGGTTGACTAGATACAGTGTAAGTTTACAAAACTGTAGGGACATGGCTGAAAGATCACACTTATGGGTGTAAGGCTCAGGCTGTAAGATCCCCTTCCAGTGCCTATCC
The DNA here is from genome assembly GCA_013401275.1 of Pandion haliaetus. Classification (NCBI taxonomy): domain Eukaryota; kingdom Metazoa; phylum Chordata; class Aves; order Accipitriformes; family Pandionidae; genus Pandion; species Pandion haliaetus. The sequence goes on along the minus strand of VYZV01017198.1, from coordinate 95,669 downwards.
ATATAACAAAAGAACTTTCACAGCCCAAATCGGTAGGATGTTTCTCATTCATCACACAGAAAATTAAGTTGTTATGAAGCCAACAAATCTCTAGCTTGTGCATGTGCTTTATTTTACATGCTAGGCTTCTTTTTGTTCCTGTTCTCTAGTTCATAGAGACCAAATATGGTGTCCTTGGGTGAAACAGGAGACCAGGGGACTGCTGGGTTCTTCAGGATTTGCAACTTCCAGATGTTTTTACACAACTGTTCAAAATTGAGATGTTGGGTGTATGGCTTTCATTTTGTTTTTCTACAGTACACTCTTTTACTCTTTTGTCCCCCCTTCCTTTGTGTGGTATTTGAGATGGTTTAAGGTAAGGGCATATAATGCCTATCTATTTTTATTGTGGCTCTGGATCCAATCAGTGCTGCTAGTGGTTGAGTGAACTTCTCTGTCTAGTAGCTTTTTACAAGCTTCTTTACGCTGTCTGAGTAGTTGTGTCTTTCTTTGGCAAAAATGTTTGACACTACTGGATTGAATGAAACAGAAATTTTCAAATTAAATTCTGAACTCTGCTAATGAAAAAAAGTAATGTGAAAAAATAAATCATTACTTTGGAAAGACCCCTATGTTGTGTCTCATAAAAGAGCCTTCAGATGTTCTTTAGTATGAACTGTATTTATTTTTATTACTTTTCCTAATAACTAATAATGAAACCTTTTATTTATGTGCTTCATCTTCAAAGTGCCTTGAAAACATTTGTTATCTGAACATCTGCAGGACTGGATGTCCTTCTGCCATTCAAAGTGTCTCCCACTACTACATGAGATAAACTTAAATGATTCCAGAATGACTTTACCACATGCCAGACTTCTGGGAGAATGATTTTTCTTCAACTTTAACCTCATCTCCTATTTGCCCAAATGTTTGCGGCATATTTTAGACATTCTTGTCTGTAGATTCAAACGTGCTATAGCAAAATAATACATTTCTGTTTGACACAAAAATTGGATTTGATTTGTTTGCAACTGGAGTTTTTTAACACATGCTACTTAGTATCCTTAATCTCAGAATCATGTGAAAGTCTAGTGCAACACAAATGTATTTTAAGATCTTCCATTGCAGTTAGGGTTATTTGCCATGTTTTTCCTTCACTATGACAAATTTGCATTTTTACTGTTGGTATAATTGTTCCATCTTAATCTAGTTACAAAAATTTAATGCCTTTCTTATTGTGTGAGCTGGTTACATTGATGGTCTTCTACAGGAGTCAAACTTTGCCTGTATGGGTGTTGAAGGGGAGTTTCAAGCAATGTAAGTGATCACAACACAACTGATTGACTCAGTTGTAAAATGTTCCCTCCCCAGCTGCAGGCTGCAGTGCCTAAGGCTGCGGTGGAAGTCTTTAGTATCTAACAGGGCTACTCCCTGCCACCATTTGTGATTGCCCCGTGTCAGAGATTATCACCTCCCAGGTCCCGAGACAGAATGATAACAGAGTGCTCCCTGATTCCCTGCCAGAAGAGCTGGCTATGTTAACCTAGCAGTCCCTTAGGGTGATTTGCTGTGGTTTGCAGCTAAGGGGAGAGTATTATCAGGCAGCAAAGCAGCTCAAGAAGTCCATAGCCTGCTGCACAGCATCTCACATAGACCCCTGTACAGCAATGTATCTCAGGAGTAACTGTATCAGTGAGCTCACACTGCTGAAAAAAAAGGATTAATTGAACTGGTAATCAAGTGGAGTTTTGCAGTGGGACTTAGCATTCATTGGGATCTCATGTTAATCTTACATGTGGTATAAGTCTAGTTCATTCAGTGAAACAAACAAACAAACAAAACCCCCAAATCCCCAATTTGCACAAACTTTTAAATAAGAGCGTAATAATTCAGCAAACTCAAATTCAGAGCTGAACTTTCATCTCCTGCTCCTGAAGAGTTGTTCAGGGCCTATTTGCCCTGCTTGGACCTATTTAATTTTTCTTTTTTCACTTGGATCTTTTGGTAGTTGAGATTGGGAAATGGCAAATGAATGTGTTTTATGGGAAAGTTTAAAGGAAGGAGTTCATGTGCAGCATGTTATCAATCATGTCTTGTAAATATGATTACAGCATTTACACTGCATCACATCAAAACCCAAATGTTATGTGACATCTCCACCATCGTAAACTTTAAGGAAGCTTTTTTAAAGTATAGTGATCCATCTCTGAAACTGGATGCTTGCTGTCAACATTGAAAGCAGCAGTGCTCTGATCTGAAAGGCCTGGTAGCAGAGTGTGCAAATGCCAAGTTGTCAGTGGTGTGGCTACTTAGGGAAGAATCAGAGATTCCCTGTCACCTGCTCCAGTTGCAGGAAGTTTGGCATCTCTCCTGCTGTGCCTGTGATGAAATCATTATGGGTGTCTTGCTACAGCATCTGGAGAGTCATCTGTGTTTAACCACTGCCTCCCACTATCCTAGTGGGATTAATTTTGGTTATTCTCATTGAGTGTTTTGTTTGTAGAATTTGGGCTTTTTTACTAGAATTTTACAATAACTGTGACTTTTTGGATATTTCTATCAGGATGCAGCAAAAGTAAGTTTTTCACATTGTGGCTGGGGACATGGATCTGAACAGAAAGACTGGGTCTGAATTTTTCACTTGTTATTGCGATATCTAAGTGCAACCTGTTTCTGGCTTACATTTTTACCTGCTGTCACCCTCATCCATTGTGTATGTCTGGCCAGTAGCCTTCATGTGAGAAAAAGAGCATGACTTTGAGGAACACAGTGACTGAGCATGGTTTATTATTCACCCATTAGCTACTCATCAACTCCCCTGACAAGGATTCTGGGTAATGTAGTCCACAGGGTCTTTCCTTGGGGTAAACAGTACCAGATGGTTAACATTAGTGCTGTGAGAGATTATGCTACAAAGAGCCCTAGGCACAGGAACCTAACACAATACAATTGCTCTCCAAAGAGTGGGCTGTGTGCCTTTGCTCTCTGCAGAGGCTGTTTCTCAAAAAGAGAGCCTGTGAGACTCTACACAGCAGGACTTGTGGCATGGGGAGGTGGAATGGGGACATGCACTGAAAAAGAAGTTTAGCCTCTGGGTGCTGGGATCTGGGATGCAGGAACAATGGGAACAAAAATGGTTGGGAATTGGGATTTCTGTTCTAAAGGAAATTCCAATGGCTTGAAACAAAGCTTATTCCAAAACAGAACAAAATGCTAACATGCTCCCATCAAACAAAAGTCTGACAGGGTTTGATTACTGTGGTAGTACTGAAAAAAATTTTGTTTCAGTATTAGTGTTTTAGTTTTATGGAACTTCAGTTATTAAATTAAATTAGCCTATGTGATAGGTAATGTCCATAATGTGTAGCTATTTAACATTTTCTCTCTATATATTGCAGTGTTATACAAACTTGGTATTTGTTAGTCTGAGCAACTAAAGCTTAGTCAAAATGAGGAAATGTAAGTTACATACTCCAACCACTTCCTGACAAATCTGTGGAAGCCAACCCATTCCCACAAAGCTTTCTCATACTGGCAAACTGGATGTTTTTAACTTGGCTAAGTGGGGACATCAGCACCTATCCTGTTACAGTTGTGGCCTAATGGAAGCAGTTCCTTTGCTACCATCTGTAGGAGGTCAAGAGCTGTCCTGGTAGCCCCATCCAGCACTGTTGTGCTAAGCCCAGGGATTCATAGACCAGGATTTAGCATATTAGCAGTTTTCACATGGATTTCCTTCTTCTCTTCACTTTGGGAATCCAAAGTGCTGAGTTCTAGGCAGTTTCTGTAGCACTGCTGCCTGGTCAAACATCTGCTTCATCACTCCATCTCAACAGAGAACAGTGGCCTTTTCTGATCTGCTTGTTCCTAGGTACAACCAATATTAGACCTGTTGTAGGTAACACCAATACTGTCACAGGCAAAGCTAATTTATTGTAAACAGAAGAGCAATTTAGTTATCCCTGATACATTTTTAAATATTGTTGTACGATCCATGACAAGAATTTCCTGTAAGGCACAGTTCTTCCCTGATTTGCTCAGGGGCACCTTGGTGCATCTCTTCAGAAACTAGCAGCTGGATCCAGCAATTAAGAAAATGAAAACCATAGTTTGTGCAAAGACATATTTGTGGGGCCATGATGCTTTGGCCCTGTGACTTCTAGCAAATTGGCTAGTTTGCATTCCCAAGCAGGCAGTAATGAGAGATCAATGCGTCTGTCCTAATCTTTGGTTAGAACTAAACAGAAATTATAGAGACTCGGATAAACCACTGAAACAGCTTTAAGCCATAGTGTCTCTATCTAAACAAGATAATAACTCAGGACAACAGTGATTTCATCAACCAGGTGTAAATATATTCTGTCCTTTATACTTAATGTCATTTTTAAAAGGCGCATATGCTATAAATGGATGTGGTCTCCCACTGGAAGTCACAAGATATCACTGAAATCTGTATGTGTCAAAAAATTGTCCAACATTACTTTCTTCGTAGAAGTAAACAGTCTGCAGTTCGTATGTATCCACCAATGTGAATAGAGCACTTTGTATGCAGATTTCAGACTAGGACATTTAATCAAGTCAGCAGTAGCAATGGCTATGTCTTGCCATCAAGAGGGGTAAGCGTCCCCTGTACTACAAGCACACCCAAGCCACTCTACATACTGACAGCAATGTACAGCTGTCCGGCTTGGAAGAAGAACAAGTAGTGTTGGGGCAGCTTTGACCTCGTTGACAGCCTATGAAATGCAGTCAGACAGCAGAGGTGAGCAATTTCTCTGCTGCCAAAATGCATCTATTGCCAGAGCTCCTTACACAATGTCTTATCGTGTGTCCTGCTCTATGTCTGTCCAGCACCTCTCTGAGACACATCAGGCCACCAAGGCTTAGGCTGGTCTGTACAGTTCTGGCAACTTGATGTTCCTTTCATCACTCAACTACTCTACTTACTGCTGAAGACCAATAAAATGAGTCTGGGTTTATCTAAAGCTGAGGTGGGTATGATGGCACAAGAGACCCTTTCAAAAGGTTCGGCAACTTCAGCTGCTGGTAATTGTGAGAGACTGAAAGAGTTAATGTCTCAAACATTGTGGTGGGGCAAGGGAATTCCGAGTTCAACATGACTCCCTGGTCTGTCCAGCCTGGGTTGTGACAGTAACAAACAGGGTATTTTCTAGCTTGAGAATTCACCTAGATTTGTCACTGCTTCATGGTAGTCAGGAAACAGTGGCCAAAGTAAAGTATCATTTCAGTTCTATATATTAAAGTATTTTTTGTTTTACCCCTCTTTTGCTTTTGTTTGACACCATGGGAGAAATTCAGTTGCTTAAATGTAGATGTCTAATGTGATTTTAGGTGTTATGGGGGATCACACCTTACCACCAGCTGTGGTCCCAGATGGCTGCAGAGCTCCCACAAGTCCTTTACAAGGGTTTAAGATGTCTGAGGGTGTCTCAAATCACAGCAGGTTCCTGCGTTGAAGCAACTGCAGTTGGCTTAATTGCTACAGTTGGACTATGTCTCCCATGTGGTACCTTAGCTATAACACCGCTGCTATTGTGTAGAGGAATAGCTCTGACTTTTTACCAGTCCCAAGCATTTATTAAGAGGAGGAGATTCATGTACTGTTGCAGAGGGATGAAAAGGCCAACAAAGAAAAGTTGGATAATTCTCTGTGCTTTTAGCTCATATTTGGGGAAGTGACCGCTTCAAAGCGCTGCACACAGAGTTGGTTCACCCTTGAGCTCTAAGTATTTATTGTCCAGCTTTCTGAGGTCCAGATTGCTTAGTCCCACCACAAATTTCATCCACCACCTCACTAAAACCCCATTCTTGCCTCCTTGGTAGAAAAGTGACCCAGAGAAGTGGCAGCCCTCTGCACATCTGTTGAGGTCTACCAGCACCCACAGTACCCCCATACTGTACAGTGATATCAACACTGCTTCTAACAGCCAGAAACTGCAACAAGTTAGCTTTGGGTGGCTGCCACCAGCTAGGTTCCCACGTAGCCAATTTTGCGCAGATGCTGCTGACACTGTCCGTCCTTGCTGTGAAGTCAACTCCGCACTGTGGCCATGGCTCCTCTCTGCACTTGGCACAGGCTCTCCCCGTTGGGAACACAGAGCAAAACAAAGCCCTCTGCCACCTCTGGCTGAGCTTTTTAACTTTGTTACTAAGCCAGAAGCTGTCACGTGTAAATTCAGTGTCCTTCTGTAAGTATACTTAGAAAAATAATCTATTAACAATCAAAACATATACAAGTTCCAACCAAACCTTCAAAACTCAGCAAGCAAACTTATTAGTAAGCACTTAAATGACGACCTCCAGAGCTGTATTTTTCCTTCTTTGGAGAACAGAGATGCGTTTAAAATTAAAACTCTCCTGCACATAAAAGAAGACATTTACCTCATCTTCTCTCTCTCTCCTTTAAACCCATCACTTCAGACAATGTTTACCCTTTTCTCATCATTCCTGTCTTGAACTATTGTCCTCTGCCATGCCTTCTGTTTGTCATGCCTGATTTACATTTAAATTCTTTGGGACAAGGGAAAAATCTGTATTTGTAAAATGTCCAGTAAATTTATGGTGCTGTGTAATTTATGATGGTAAGTGCAGGATATATTTCAGTTTGACATTCCAACTTATATTTTCAAGCCATAAATAAAGTATTTATGAGCAAGATCTTGAACATTTTATTTTAACTTTATAGTTGAATGTTTATTTCAAGGATGGATAAATATTGAAATAATGTGGGCAGAACATATTCCTCACTTTCTTCTTCTTCAGGCAATATTGAGGGGCCAATGCCCTCTTTACTGCCAGAAAAGGGATATTTTACTCTGCTTATGAGTATCCAGCATACTATACGTCACCAGGGAAGAGTGAGCAATAATGGCTCCAGCTAAAAATGGCTTTGGAAAGGACAAACAATGACTCCCTTTCAAGAGCACTTGTGAACGAAGCTGATATACAGAAATGTTATTTTGATGTAGCACAGAGTGAGTATGAATGTTCACATCTTAAGAAAATATTTGAGTGCAGCTGTTGCTCTCATCCCATATGGTTATGAGGTTATGCTTTTAAGCATGGCTTGAACTTGAAGCATTTTCCATTTATAAAAAAAAAAATTCTTTAACAAAATCTTTTTTCCAAAAATAATATTCACATGTGAGTCTCTGCTTCTGATATTTTTCTAATTAGTTAATCTCTTGTTCCCAGTTCCCTTGCCCCCTTCTTCTGTTCCATATACATTTTATACCCACAGCTCTGAAATCTTCCTAACCAGTTCGAGAGTGTGGAAAGGTTGTTTTTGCTCCAGAGGCTCTTCACTTACCTGTTATGACAGTGTGTAAAGTCTCACAGACCAGGTGTGCCACCTCTTCATTACAGACTCAATCAATCCTCTTATGTTAATGTACTCACTGACAGTTTCCTGCTGTATTTGTCTCTGTGAGACTGTCCTAAACTCAGCCCTCAGCATGGGCAGATGTTCTGTTAATGTATCACATCATTATGAAAAAGAAAAATCCCTTTAAACATGGGAATGTGTTCATGCAAGGTACTCTGGGCCACCTGGCAGTGTAGCTGAGATTGTACATTAGGAGCTGTACTCATATCTGTACTGACACTGAAACGTAGCTGTAGACAGGTAATTTTCTTTTAAAGGTAATGTTCTGCATGGGATGTTAAACAGACACCCTTTCCAGTAGCCATGCAGGTGGAAGCAAAAATTACACTGAGCCTCCCAAAGAAGATTGGTAGACTTTAAATCTTACTAGCAAGGCACTAGCCTAGAATGCTTGCTGTTTATCAAATGGACTTCAGGAATGCCTTTTTTGAGCATCACATTATTTTAATGAAAGTCACAAAAATAAAAGCAGTTTGTCTTCCCATATGTTATCTATTACTGACTGAGCAGAAAAGACATACGCTGTTTCTGCATCTACTTTTGTGGCGAATTTTTATAAGGTAGGTGAGATCAGAGCCCTTTATGTTACTTGGAAATGCTGAAATGGCTATAATATATGACTGATAAATAGAAGTATTATCTGAATTCACCAATTTCTGCTGTACAAGCAGTGCATCCATTGTGACATTAGATACTAGATTTTGTTTTCCCCTGAGCATCCTGTATAAATAGTCTGTGACAGTTTAATAAAACCAATTTAGTACATCTGTAAACCCCCACTATCCGCTGCTCCTAACCTTTGCATTCCATGTATGATGCTGGGAGATGGTGGCACGCGAAGTCTCCTGATAACATTTCTTCATTACAGACTTGCAGTATAAAATGGCTTGTGGTCAGGCAGCTACTGTGAATCATTATATTTCCTCATCTGCCTTTTTTTCTTCTCCTTTTGCAAGCCTTGCCTGCATTGGTACTCTGAATGACATGTATATCGATACAGCACCTTTTCACAAGTGCTTAATACCTATAGCTTCTACTGCTTACATGACAGAGCTAGGAGGTCAGCATTCAGTGTGCAGTTTGAAAGCCACCTTGAGAAGATGTGAAGAAGAGATGCGGGCGCTTGATATTAGCAGACAAGACACTAAGCATGATGTTTAGAGTGAGTAGTTAGGGAACGCTTATTCCTAGTATTGCTAAGGACTAGACAACAGAAATTTAGAGAAGAAATTACAGTTTTTGCCAGTTCCAAAAATTAAATGATAAATCATGCCTCAAAATTTGTGAAACTACCTTAAATCAACTGTTAAAAACTATATAATGATAGAAGTGACATTCTTCTTATTTTTCTTTCTTTGAGGCTTATGGCTGCACCACGGTTTTCAAACTAGTTAGGGAGTCCAGACACTAGTCACAAAAAAACTTGACGCAGCAATTTCACTGCTTGAGGCTTTAAGAGGTTCCAAATATCCTGAGGATCTGGGTAAGATCATGCATCAGCAACTCTAAAAAGATGAAAGCTGGCTTTAAAATACCTGAAAATGCATCAGAGACCCAACTGATTTAATAACAATTACACAGTCTCTGCATAATTATATTAAAAAAAAAGGATGAAGTCTGTGTTATTCCCAGTCTTTATGTGTGATCCAGTGCCTGCTGAAATCATTGGTAGAACAACAGAATGATTTCCATCAGCCTCAGCACAGGCTTTGAATAAAATCTTCAATCAGGAAGATTGGAAGGCTGGAGCCACAGCTAGGTAACCTGGAGAAGGTGAGGAAATACAAGGCTTTTTGGGTAATTTTTGTGTTTTTCCTGTTCCTATTCATCACGTGCCTGATGCACAGATGGTGTTCAGCTACAGAAGTGAGGTCTTGTTCCAAATTTGGGACCATTTAGAACTTGCACTTTCACTGTCTTTTATTTGGAGGGAGAGTAAATGTTCAAAGGATTTAGTATTAGCTTGTCTTCAAATGCTAAGTACAACATAACAGCATGTAAGATACATCTCCAGCTGAAAAACTACATCTTGTAAGACTGAATATGACCAAGATTTAAAAAGTGACACTGAAGAGTCAGAAAAAAAAAAATCAACACGAATGTGAACCTCCAATATTCGCTTCTGTAGGATGAAGATCCAGTGGCAGGCTTTCATCCTAGAAATTCCACTCCTGCTGGTTGACAAGACACTTTCATGCATATTTTAAACTCCCAGGTGGTTCCTTTAGCTTCCTTGGGACTAAGCAGCTGTTAAAGTTTCTTCATATGTGTTAGGACTTTCCTGTGTTTACACCCAGCCACGCTGCTCCCTGCCACTGACACAAGGACTAGGACCCTACTGACGTGTCTGAACATTGTTCAATGGGCAGATGACAAATTTCTGCCTCTCCCCTCTATACAATTCTTTTGTTTGACTAGCTGATAGGCCAAAGAGCAACCAGAGTGTCCAGGTTGTTGCAGATGGGGCTACTCAGGCGTATTGCAGTCTCGTCTCAGTGGGCAGTTTTCTTCCCACCAGCTGCCATGGGGAGGTGGCTCACAAAACTGATGCTCAGCTCCTGGTCTTGAGAATTGTAAATTTCTGAAATTCAAATCACAGGAAGCCTGTGATAAAATCCTATAGACATTATCAATAGTTTCATAAGAGCTAGGACTACTTAATCATTGTCACTGACCACCAGAGAGTTCTTTAGTTTTCCAGATATGGTGCTCCTAGAGAGTTTATTTTTCAGTATAGCTTCCTGTTAATCCTAATTTTGATCAATGATGGGAATAGTGATTTCATGCACCTTCAAATCCGTTTAAAAGTAGTAAAAATTAGGTTGCTTTTTTAAAAATCCTGGCTGTCATTTTTCCTCTCCTCTTATTTTCTGCTTTCTTCTCTGGTCCCTGATTGTTCAGCTAGAGTAGCTGTATGTAATGTGTGTTTAAGTGTCTAGGAAAACAGCAATTTGTACCCTCAGGAGTGATGAATGCATTTCTAAAGAAGCATTATTTAATCTTCTCATACATGTTGATGCACAGACTTTTCTTAACTCTGAATTTGTATATTTGGGTCTTTATAATCTCTCTAAGAATCAGATCTGTGAAACTAACTGAGGTATTGTTCTCTGTTGCTGTTTGATCAGATTCCAACTGAATTTAATTCTGAATGTCTGTGAACCTTTGGTGTTTGCTGTCTGCAAATATTGAATGTTCAAGCTTAAGAAGAACAAATTCTTACCCCTCCTGAGAGGGAGGGGGAAGAATTTTAAATGAGCACTTAAATGCTTATGGAATAAAAAGTGTTCTATGCACTTGGCTGTGGTATGTGCAACTCAGAACTCGCTCTCACCAGCATGAGAAGAATTGCACGTGGTTTTAAATATGGAGGTTTGGGTAAGCACCTGTGTGAAAGCACCATACAAAAGAGTTACAATCCCAGGCAACAGAGTACCCATGGACCCAGGCAGTCTCCTTCCAGACTGCATAGACGTTTAACCAGCATGGTGAATATCACCTCAGATGGGGCAAGGAGTTTGTACAATGAATACCCTGCTTCTTCAGTGCACCGAGAGCCTCTGAGCTTGCTTCAGAGTCAACAGAAGTAAAAGGTATTCAGTGCATAAGCATAGAGAGGTGTGTCAATGAAGATCTGCCCTATGTTGCCATCACCTTGCTCTTCGTTAGTGCCAGTGCAGTAGCACCAGGGTTGGGTGACCCCAGACAGTGAGTGCTCTCTACAAAGACTTTACACAGAGTGCTAGCAGAACCAAGAAACACAGGTAAAGTCATCTGTGATTTCTCCAACCCCAGATCCCTGTGCCTCTCCGTGATTCCTTACAGGCCTTCCAGGTATAACAGGGACCATAAAAAATTAAGCCTCTTAAGCGACAGGAAAGATCACAGACTTGGATTCTTTCTTGAGCTTGCCCAACAGCAGCCATCATCTGGCTAAACATCACTGTGCAATAAGTAACTCAGATCAAAAAGCAAGCCATATTTACTGTCCTCTTATATAAAGGCAGACTAAGAAAGAGCTATTTATGTACCACTAAAACTAAAGCAGTACAAAGATAATTTAATCTAACATCAGAAAAAAATCTGTCAGGAAAAAATTCCACTCTCAGGAAAGGCTATTATTGTTATTCCTAGTTCAAAGTCCAGGAACACTAATGTATTTCAGCAGGTAATAAAATTACTCTTCGGGATTTTTTAAATTTGCAATCCACTGTGCTTATACGTTCCAGGGATAAAAAGGAAAAATACATCAATGCTTTGAAGAAGTGCTGTCTAAAATGGAGTCATTCCATCTGAAAACAAATCAACTGTAATATTATAAATACCTAGCTGTGATACAGTAGACATTGAAGTAGTTCACAAAGAAGTCATTGTACAGGTGGGGAAATTGCAGCATGGTCCGGGGAAGTGGCTTGTGAAGGTTAACTGGGGAAGAGCTGGTTTCAGAAGTGAACATTGAGGAAGTGTGCCCAGCAATACACGCACTTACCAGCTTGGTTTATGTAAGTGAGTCTCCTTTCTTGCACAAGTAGAGGAAGGAAGGATGAACATGGAGCAACACCTGAGCATCTAACCGGGATTTCTAAGACTGATGATGCTAGACTAATGAAAAATACAAGATTAAAATCCAAGTCTCCTGAGTGCATCACATCCATCCCCACCCCTATTCTCAGTCAGTAAACCTGCTGATAACATAGTGGAAAAGAGCACACATTTTTTTACTTTGCAAGGAAAATGTGATTGAACTTCTGACATATATCACAACCTTTTAGTGTGAAACTCTTGCCTAAAATGGTGGAAGAATTTTGGCAGGCTAGGGAGAGAAGAAGAGGCGTTAGTGAAACTGAGGAAGGCAGGACACCAAGGTACCCTTCCTGCACTAAAAAGACCTGAAAACGTCAGTGGGTCTGGGGCATGCCTGCCTACCCCTTCCCGAGCTGCTCAAAGTAGGCAGGTAACATTTGGTGTGATGCTGCTTGGATCGGAGGAAGGCAAGTAGACCTCCGTGCTCCTTTATTTCTTGTTTATTTTTGTGCACCTCATTTGAGGTTTCTGGCTGATGTGGAAACCAGCTCAGGGACCTCAGTAACTCCTGTCCTAACGGAGCGGGAGTGTGGGAGTAGTGGGGAGTCTCCAATTTCTTTTTAACTGCTGTCTTCTCAGTAACATGGCCTCCTTTCTATAGTTAACCCCTGTTTGCCCCTGCAATATACAGCTCTTTCACTCCTACATTTGTCTATGTTGGGGCAATATAGTGTTGCAGAGATAGGGACTCACCTCTCAGAAACTCTGTTTCACCCTCACACTTAGCTATTGCTCCTGCAGCTGTTATTGCCTCCCCCTTCTGCTGTACTGAATAACAAATAATATGCACCAGGGAGTGGAAAGCGCCTTCTTACAGCTACATATTTTGGTCACGCTGTAATGAGATGAACAGGAGAAATGTCTGACTACTGACCACCCCAGGTGCTATGCAGGAGGGTGGCTGCTGTTGTTTCTCTTGGTGTTGCTACAGCTGTTGTTCCCCAACAGGGATACACTGCCAATATTTTAACTCCATCAGTTACACAAGCCTCACTTCCTCTGCAAAATGTACATATGTGTATATACACACATAAATATATAGTTCCCATAGTTTGCCTTTCCTCCTGCCCCTCCTCAAATCGAGCGATACTTCCCCCCCACTTCCTTTCCTCTGCACCCGGCTGAAGCTTGCTTTGTTGGTCCCCAACTTAGCAATAGCATTTGTGGAGGGCAGGTTTCTGTCTGGCCTGGGGAATAACTCCCCCTCAGAGAAGATGCCATGCTCATGATAGATAAACTGGCTGCACTGCCGGCTTGCTGGCAGGCCTGGGAGCCAGTCTTCCTGCTGTGCCCGCTCTCTGGACTTGGGCACCAATTTATCTGCAAAGGGGACATGAAAACAGCTAAGGAGAATGTGGATACTGAGCAGTACAGCTTGCAGTTTTGTCTAGTTAACTTGTGAAATATGGCTGTGTGCAACAAACACTGACTATGGAAACATGAAAATTCAAAAATTAGCATGCAAAGGCAGTGTGAATGTAGCATAACTGAAGAATGAATCAAGGTGAAAGTATTGCTTGCAGCGTGCACACAAGTGGCTTCAAGAGGAAGAGACATCACTGAAGCTTGCTTCACACCTCAGCCATTTCTTTTTGCTTAATTACATTGTGCTTTACAATTTTTTGCAGAAAACTTTAATATGGAGTCTCTACATGGATCATTGTTAGAGTGAGAATAACAGCACTTTGGTAATTATTAAAAGATTGGTTGCAGTAAAGCTTCTTTTGCTTTCTCCTTTTTTTAAACCTTTTAAAACTTAGCTTCCTAATATGCTTTTATTTGTTTTCATATGAGTAGAAACACATAAATATGCCACAGCCAGCCTGGCAAGTGTTGTAATTTCCTAAGAAACTGAATGTAAAATCATTTTCAAATTGATAGTAATCCCCCTCCCTTTAGCTCGCCTCTGCACAGTCATTGGAATTTTGCTTTGACTGCGAACCAGAGTTTGATGAAAAAGTCTTCACTTCTCATGTTTGCATCCTGCAAATGTTATGTCTTAAATCCCTCTTTTTTCCACATTACTTCATGTGCTAGCAATTTGACTTAATGAGCAGCTACAATAAATGTACAGTATGGAAATATTGTTATAAGTCTGCTAGAAAATTCCCATGCTTAAACAAAGTGTTGCGTTGAAAGAGATGTAAAATATATAATTACACTGAGGCCTTGAACAAAATCCTACTTCTTAGTTCATTCTTACCCTTTTTTGGACAATGTGAGTAGGCCTTGTTTATGCCTTCTTTTAGAACAGTGCTGCCGAGCTTCTAAGCATCAGAGCTCTGCTTTCCCTATCATCATCCATGGATGCATTCAAGCTATTAAAATGAACAGATTTCCTTGTGTATTGTTTATTTTATTTGACGCTCTGCCAGATTCCTTATGTAATGATGTCATTAAAAAAAATCTCACATATGCCCATTGGTAATTTTAGCTGGAAATTTAATTTACTGGAGGCAACAAACAAGCAAAGCCTAGAATTAAATTCAGTGAGATTTCCTCTCTGGTGTATTTACAGATATTAGACAAGTTAAATCTTCCTTCCCCTCTGCTTCAATGCCAGCCTGCTCAGTCTGTGTTTGCTTGCCTACAAGAGCACAAGTCATGGATGCAAGTGTAGATTCCATAGATGAGGATTGTGATTTTTTTTTTTTTTTTAGTTCCTTTGCAACCCAGATCTTTCGAAGGTTAGGGAAATAATAACCTCAAGAGCTCCAGTCTGTCTTGTCCCCTGCCTCCAGGCTTCGGAGAAGTTCATGTGCCTGATGTGTTTCAGGGAGTACCTGGATGCCATTTGCAGGTATCTCCCTGAGTAACTGGTGAGCTGCCATGCTCTCATTCTGCATTTTCCACTGACCTGCCACAGCTAGCAAGGATTTCCCACCTGAATGCAGGCTCCTTCTGTGAGCTGTGTTTTCCCTCCTGCGTCCTAGCCCCTTCTTTCTTGCTGAGACGCAATGTAAGCACTAAAAATCTCTGGCTATAGTGTGTCATGGGAGACAAAGCATGGCTGGGGAGTCCTGCCCCATGGGCCATGAGACGACCCCACTTCAGCCCTCATGCTGTCAACAGCATTTCCAAAATGGGAATACTTCCTGTCACCCCAGATATTTTGGTTTCTCAGGCAGACATTTTTATTATTTCTAATTGAAATTCAACATTTTCTGCTGTAATCAGACATTTTTTGGTTGAAACTTCATTTTTCCTCCAAGAGAGCTTTGAGTAGAAGTTCCCTGAGCTATCACCACCCTGCTCTCCCACCTAGTTAGTTTCAGACACTGCTCTTGGGGTTTGTACTAAACCACCATCTTTATATCTGGGTTAGGGAGCTCATACAAGCTTTTATCATTGTTAGCATCTCAGTGTGCTTCAAGAAGAAGAAAATGTCTCCTTTCAGCATTGATGTTATAGGGAGACCTGGGCAGACTACAAAAGGCCAGGCAGGACATTTTGTAGCAGTGCTCAAAAACAGTTAGCTAAACTGTCCTTGATCTTGAAACTCTAGTTCATCCTTGTAAAATTGAGATAACAGATTTTCTCACGAAATGTCTGTTTCCTGTTCTGCTGGAAGGTGGGAAAGGGCTGAAAATCCCATGAGAAAGGCTGGGAAACCCCACCCTGATACCGGTCTAGCACACCACAAGTTGCAGCACGCAGCATTGCACTAGGTCCTGGTTCATGGATGCCTTTCCCAAGCAGACATATGTTACTCTGAGGACTCCTGCTCTGCTTTACACTACTCAGCATCACAGACTCTGTCTCCTGACCAGCTCCTGAGAATATTTTGAAGAACTTGTTCAAAACTCTATTTCAAGCAGTTTGTAGCACCAGCACAATAATAGCACTATCACACTGTTTTACAAGGCCATAATTTGGTTCCCTCCCTGGCATAAACCAGGAGAACTTTAGTCTGGTAGTTTCTCCACTTGGTGACTGGCTTACTGCCTTGTAAAACAGCACGATGGGACTATTACTACTGGAGGAAGGGACGGCATCAGGAGATCCTATTGGTCGACACCTCTTTTTCATTTGGCATAATATTTTTCTTCTTGGAAGTAGCGTATAAAACAAAATGTTTGCAACTGTAACACCTCATAATTTACTTTTTTCCCCGCAATGCAAAATCAATTTTAATATAGTTTGCTTAATTTATAACCAACTTACCAATACTGTTATTCGTTGTTTATACAGCACCATAAACAAGGGGGATGTGGCCACCGCACAAAGAGGGGGGGGATGAGGTGGCCACACTGCCCGAACGTGAGCAGGAGCACTTGCACCAGACCAAGTGGTGGCTGGAGGGAGGGCTGCAGCCCCCCGGCTTCTTCCTGCAAGTCCACACTGGCTGGATAGGCATGGGACATTTCATAACACTGGCAGTGTTTTTCTAAGTTCTCTCATGGCTCCTTCTGAAAAAATTGTTCACCTACACCTGCAAGGCTTCTACGTGGTAGGGAAGTACTTACTATCCCTGTTTGACATACGAGCATTTCAGGCAGAGAGGGGCAAGGCTGCACACCAGCTGGCATTTGGCCACCAGCATCAAGATCAAACCTGCATTGTCCCCGTCTCAGTGCAGCGCACAGTTTCCCCTCTGAGTGATGCCCCACATGCCGGAGGGAGCCCAGAATGCTGCAAGGGGCTCTGAGCATTAAGGAAGTTGGGCTGTAATAGCCTGGACACAGACAGTAGTGCTGTGCTACCGCTGCAGCATGAGTACTTTCACAACATCTTCACTTCCTTTAAAACGAGGCATATTTTGTAATAAAATGGCTCTTTAAAAAAAAAAAAAAAGTTTTCATGCTTCTGTGTGTGTAAAATTTCTCATTATTCTCTTCTGCTTTGGCACTGTTTAACACATTCAGCTTGGAGCAGTGAATTGTCAACCCAAGGCTGAATTATCTGTAGGAAAAAGAAGTCTCCTCTGAAATAATGCCACCTAAGCTTAGTTCCTGGCTAACCTGGTCCTGGTTAGCTTTGGCTCTTAGGGTCATGGCTCCTCATACCAAATCAGACCCAGTCTCTGTAGAGGACATAAGGAACAGCACTGTTACAATTATGGCTTACATGAAAACAGTGAGCAAAGAACAAATTTTCTTCAAACTACCACTTGTTAATTTTTCCTTTTAATTGTTTTTCCTAATTAGGTTTGCTTCAAACCAAATTCTGAGAGCATCTACACAGCATGAGGTCAGGGTAATGCTGCTACTGCTCAGAGAGTGGCAGCATTTTTCCAGACCTTTCCTGGGGATTCGGCTGGTGTTGAAATCCCTGCAGACAGTAAGGTTGCTTATTAAGTTTCACCTCCTTCTTTCCTGTATCCTCTGAGCCAAGGTACCTTTTGGGGATGGGTTAATATTGCATCAACACCAGGGCATACTCCAGCTATACCTGGCTAGCATAGGACCCCAAAGGGTCCAGTGAGCTGTAACAAAACAAAGTCTGCAGACTGCTACAAGCTTTTCTAGGGCTAGGTCAAATAATTCAGCCAATTACCTCTTTTTTCATCCTTAACCTCATCTTGTACAGTTAATAAACACTGCTAAACATCATACATCCATATGAACAGCATTTGCTCTTCTAACCATGCAATTGCACATCTCCTTGCAAACTTGCCAAATTTCTTGTTAGCTGCACTTGCCTTCTGAACTGCTACCGAATGATTGCTTTCAGGTTCTCTTACTCCAGGATGTCACTGAGCCACCTAAATGTTGCCTTGAAGCCAGGTTCAGTTACACATGTGAAAACTCATCGTTGGGGTGGGATTGATTCCTCAATTCTCTTTTCTGCATTTACAGGTCTGGTTTGAGTTGCTCAGGAACACTGTTGCACTGAGCAGTGACCGCCATTGAGGCCAGACTCTCCCCGGCAGATACCTGCTGCACCCTGATTCATTTCTGGAGAAAAGGAGGCTGAGGGGAGACTTTGTCGCTCTCTACAACTACCTGAAAGGAGGTTGCAGTGAGGTGGGTGCTGGTCTCTTCTGTCAGGTGGCTGGTGATAGGACGAGAGGAAATGGCTTCAAGTTGCTGCAGGGGAGGTTTAGATTGGATATTAGGAAAAATTTCTTTACTGAAAGCGTTGTCAAGCATTGGAACAGGCTGCCCAGGGAAATGGTTGAGTCACCATCCCTGGAGGTATTCAAAAGATGTGTAAATGTGACAAACAGGGACATGGTTTAGTGGTGGATTTGGCAGCATTAGGTTAACAGTTGGACTCCATGATCTTAAAGGTCCTTTCCAACCTAAATGATTCAGTGATTCTATGCTCCCTTGGCTGATTTCACAGTGGCAGGATATGGCCCAGCTGACGCCCCTGTGTCTCACCTGGCTGCTGCTGGTCCCGCTGCGAAGCAGCAGAGCGAGCTGTGTGAACCACCATTGTTCACACCCCACCGTGTCCCTGAGACCCCAATTAACAAGCTTATTGCAGTGAACCCTAATATCTGGACTGCAGACGATGGCAGCTGAGAAGCAGGTTAGATCATCCAGTCCAACCCCTGCTGCAGGGGTGGTAACCCGCAGCTAGGAGCAGTAACTGGAGCTAATTCCCACATAAATTTGAGTCAGATCCCTTTAGGGAGCAGCGTGCTAATACATTTCGAGCAGACCGAGACAAGTGTATCAGAGAAAAACGTGTGTGCATTCAGTCTCAAAAACGCCCCAGTAGCTGTACAACAGCTTTTCAGACCCCACCAGCAAGTTTCCCTGTGAAACCCCATCTGCTCAATGTCCTTTCATTGTGAACCTGCTGAAGACAGTGTAGAGCGTGATCCACACCACGGGCCTTAGGGTGGCAGGGAAGGGGCTTCACGCTGTGCTGTTCCCACCTTGTGTCAGCACACGGGGAGCCCGTGATGCACAGGAGTCACCCCCCATGCCGCTGCCCACCGCCCCAGTGGTCCCAGCAGGCTCTGGCCGTGGCGATGCCCGTCCTACCAGCCACAGAGCAGCCAGGTGGGGGCACATGGGAGGATTCTGGGATATGTTGTCAATGTCAATATTTTCACAAGAAAATGGAACTTTTTTATTTAAATTGTGGAATCCATTTCTCTGAGGGGAAGCATGGAAAAAATGACATAAGCTCGCAGATCAAAACCTAACAAGTTTGTTCAAATCCCAGATCACTTTTTTTTTCTTTTTTTCTTTTTTTTTTTTTAATTGAAGAAAACATTCTGTACTGAAAGGATAGTCTAGTTCCCGCTTGGTAATGTTCCCTGCCTGCGTCTTGGCTGTGTCTCAGAGAGACTCTTCAGAGTGCTGCTGACAGGATTTAAAGCTCGCCAGTGGTGCTGGGCTAGAGTTTAAAGCCCAAAGCCAGCAGCCGTGGGGGCTGTCTGTGTTTGCATGCATAGTTAATCAGACATTGATTAACATCTTCAGCACAACAAATCCCTGTGGATCAAAATTTAATGAATCCCTCATCGGTCCTACGAAGAAAAACGTGGCATAGTGCAGTCCGCGTGAGCTTGCAGAAAACTGGCTTCTGACTGCAAAGTGGGAATGTTTCTGGTCATGTCATCAGCATTTTAGACAAGTTTCTTGCTTTGTATACACATTTGAGGGTGGGACCTTTTATTTATCAACCAGCCCCTTCCCCCCACCCCCTGAAAAAATCCCACATTATTGACTGCTAACCTTTGTTTCCAACACCCACCCCCTTTTTTTTTTAAAGCTTTCAATTAAAACCACAACTGATCATTTTATTGGCCCAGTGTTTCTACTCTGAGAGATTGCACACCTGGAGGTTTTTACAGGAGTTTAGTTTTGGTCTAATTCCTATGGGGTTTTGTCCCCCTCTCTTAACAAGAATCAGAATAGCTTACATTCCTGCACCATGCCTTTCCTCCCAAAGGACCCTAAAACCATTTACAAACTATAAAAGCTGCTTTTTCTGTAAACAGAAATCACTTTACCCATCAGCAAAGTGCAGCCACCTGGAGGGGAGGAAGAGTGGAGAGCAGCAGCTGCTTAAAGGCACCCTGCATTGTTACATTTTAAGCTGGAAAGTGGTAAGTACTGTATCCAGCTGAATGTACGGCTGGAATTTAAGAAGGTAGGATGTAATTTTTCAAACTGTAATTTGACCGACAGAACATCCCCAGCTCTTGCCCCAAGTGCAAAGAGGCATTTAATTTTAGCATACAGTCAGGCTAGCAGCTTATGACTTATCAGAAAAAAAACCAGGACCTCTGGCAGGAAATTATCCTAAAGCTATGTAGAAAGGAAGAAAAGAACCAAGTGGGTAATCAGCTCCCAAGGCAACTGTGTAATACTATTTCATGAAGGACTAAGTGCTGAGCAATCTCAGGCTGCTTTGTTTTTCAAGTCTCAGAAAATTACAGCCCAGGGCAATATGGCTGCAACAATTCTTTTGATGGCGCTCACAAAAATCATCTTTCTCATCATTGTCAGATTATTATTATTATAATAATAATAACAACAACTAGTAGTGATGATACAAATAAAACCAAGTTCATGTGAACATACTTGAGGCTGATTTTGTTTGTTTTCAAAGAGATTTCTTTTTGATGACTCAGAAGTACTAAGCTCTGTTATGGCAAGTTGTGTACTTGGCAACACGTACATGAAAGGTACAGAAAAAACAACTGAAGTTTGGAGTAATCATAGGCATCTTACCCAATTAGGGATGATGTGCGAAGAGAGAAATCTATATGCATTTTAAAACACTGCAGCAAGAGTAAAGATTTTAAATGAGCACCCTACTGAAAAGCAGTTTCACAAAAGACATTAACAGCTACAGAGGCTGTAGTTTCATGATCATCACAGCAAGAATTACTGCTTATTTAGCAGTCCTCATGCAGGGTCTCCCAACTATCCTGAGGGACTGCAGGAGCGACAGAAGGGGCTGTTACTCTGAACAAAGTGGTAAAAAGACACCATTCCTCTTTTAATTCATAAACTCGGAATTTTTAAAATCAGAAGAGACTGTTAAAGCACCTATGCTGTCTCCAGGCTATCACAGACCAGGCAATTCCCAAGAGTTGCTCCCTTTGCTGAGCCTGGTGCTTGGATGTGCTCTAGAAAGAGACATTTCTTGCGCTGACAACAGGAAGCAAAGGAATGAGCACTGCTTTCCTTAGTAATATTTTTCTGCATTTTCATAAAACAAAATGATGTTAAAGCACTGTCATCCAATGAATAACATAACAAACAGAAAGCAGGAGAGAAGAGCTGAAAAATGACTAAGTGGCCTGAGGTGGCATGGCAAAAATGAACTTGTGCTATTCCCCCTGCATTTGTCCCAGAGGTATTTGGACTCCACATATGACTCCTGTGTCCTGCCTCAAATCAAATCTGCATCCTCTCCTACACTCCTCTGTACTATTCATACGAAATGCCAGCACTAATGCACTTTGACCGGGGTGTTTGTTGCTGTTCTGAAGTGCTTTTGACAGAGTGTGAAGAAAAGAACACATTTTAAGAAAAAGACAGAAGAGTTTCATGGGCAAAATAGAAATAGGATAAATTCTTCCTGAATTTCTAAACATATACTAAATTGCAGAAATTAAAATAATTTTAAAAATTGTACGTTCTCGGTGTACCTCATTTTCCTCTTTTCTTCCCATCTGGCCAATGAATATAATCCCGTTTCACTCATGCTGGTGAAATCCATGCTGAGGTCAGAGCAGTACCATCATGACAGAACACCTATACCCAAACACCAAGTAAACAGGTTTTCTGCAGCTAGATTCTTCTTCTTCCTGGTCTAGATTTTGTGGCTCAGTTAACATCTTCTGTATAAATTTATACTTTCATTCAAAGAGAAATTAGATTTTCTAACTACAATTACTTCCTCAGAAAAAGGCCTGCTAGATGGTAAAGTTAGAGTTAAGGCGGGTTAACTGCAGCAGTTAATTTATTTTCTCTTATTAACATTAATTGAAGATAACCCTTCTAATTCCATTTGCTTCCCATATGCCGTTTCCACGTTAGAAGGTCATTCACAAGGTATAAGTCATAACCGGGTTCACTTCATGGAAACACAGAGCATGTAATTCTTGCAGGGAGATCAACTGATATTTCATCCCTCAGCGATAAGAGTCTACAACAGGATGAAGATAACATCAGAGTCATTGAGGGAAAGAGTAACTGTACCTGAAAAATACATCATGATCAAACCTGTAAAGTATGTGTGCAGGAAACCTTAGAAAGCCTCAATGTTTTTATCATCAACTCTATCTTTTTTAAGTACTGAAGTGATATAAAAGCAGGGGGAAATGATTATAGAATTTCGGTTCCTTTACAGTATTTCTTTCAAGGCCATGGGTCAAATAGAAATACACCAGAAATAACCCTGGACAATTTTATTTGAAAAGTATAAGTGCAACCAAATCCTTGGAGGCTTTGGAGGCACATTATTTTAAGTATGAAGTGTAACTTCCTTATCCAACAAACTTTTACACACCATCTGATTTTGAGAGCATCCCATGAAGTTCAACAAGCCTAATAAAGGTGCATAATTTTAAGCACGTTGAGTATTTAAAAATATTTTTTGTCTCTACTTCAGCTTTGTTCAATAAAACATATTTAAAGTATATACATAGAAGCTTGTTATGCTTTGAGAAGCTTGCATAAAAGTTGTGTTGATTTCTATAATGGACAATAAAGAATTTGTACCTTGGACATATGAATGAAATGTGTATGTTAAGGTGTGCTCTAATATGAGGAGAATCACATTCTTGTAATGGGGGAATAAAAGTCCCATAATGAATTTACATGTTAGCCTGAAATTTTTGTGAACTAAGTAGAAGAGACATTCGGGCAGTTAGTGCCCATATTATGAAAGCAGTCTTCTGAATATATTTGAAAAATTACTTTTTGGCAACCATATAACCCTGATTAAATTACAGTATTATCATAGATAATTCTGGCATAGATGAAGTATGGCGATGGATAGAGTTTGTAAATGTGCATCTAAGTATTACAGCTGCAGGGTAAAAACAGAGCCAAAGAGAACTGTTTTCCTAGGAAGAGATCTCTGGCATCTGCCACTTATTTTCTTCTGCTAAATATGAAAGGAGGTTTGTGGGTATGAGAAAAGGCTTTGGCTTTGTTAGAAAGCTTGCTCTAAGAGTAATAATAAAGAGTATTTCACTTATACTTTGTGTAAGTAGTATTTATTGTGCAAGTATGTAATATCTTCTGTAATAACTTTAATATGTCCATGTGATTGTTCAGTAGGGTGTACCAAATGAAAGGGATATTTAACAGGTCTATTTTTATCACTGCTTCTACCTAACAATCTACCACATCTGCATACCATGTGGAAGACAAGGGGCCCAAATAGGCGGATTTGGAGTAGGTTCAGGACAATATTTTAGGCAAAATTTGAGCTTGGATTCAGAGGTAGATTCAAGGTCAGCCTGAAATCACCTTTTCTGCTCTTGCAGGACTTCACATTGGCATGGCAGGCAGAAGGCATGAGAGGACTGTTCTTGTAAGTTATTAATACTGGAAATCTCTCTGGCTAACTGTCATCCTTGTGACTCTCCCCTGCTTGTCCCCAAAATTTCAGAAGTAAAGCTATCTTCAGGAAATTGTATTTGCATTTTTGCCGCATGCAGAAGCAGCAACCTTTTCAGATTTCAGATGTTAGCCAAACCAGTGCAGGAGTTTCTGATCTGAGAAACCACCCAACTCTTCCACCTAATCCCCCATGACAGAAACGAGCTGTTGTGCTGAGTAGGACCTTGGTTCTGTAGTACTGTGATATGAATATATGGAAAGGGATAATATTCTTTCATAGGACTCCTGAATCTTCTTATTCTGTAACAAGGATATAATACCCTATTACTAGAGGATTATTTAGAATGGCTTCTGTTACATTTTATGGGCTCTTTCCATGAAGGTGTGTTCTCTTCCCTCCTTTCCCCTGCGGAAATGTGATATGACTCCAAATTGAGTCAACCCCTCAAACTATTTAAAATTAACTGGATGGCTTGCATGACCTGCAGTGATCTACAGTACCTTCATTTAAATCTGACCTAGAATGGGAGAAAGTAGCCAGCCATTTCCCAAAATACAAACTTTTCTCATAGCCATCATAGGGCTTTTAAATGGTTTAAATCCACATCATTAGGAGACTAATGCCACTTACAGTACTAAGTGGCTCCCTTTTTCATTCAGGTAGATGTCAGATCTTAGGATTGTATGAAACCTGAACACTACTTCTAGAAGCGATTCTTCCATGTTGAGTTTCAGGTAGTCACACTCATAAGGAAATGCCAATATTCATGCCATATCCTATAGAACAGGCCAGTTCCTATAGCTATTTGTACATTCCACCCATCAGCTGAACCATTTCCAGGCACATGAACAACAAGAAGGGCTTTGGTTTTTTTTTTCTGATTTCTAACACATGACCCACCTGATTTAAATTTTATACTATAGATGCAATGTAATTACTGAATTTTCCTACCTCTCTTTACATTATGGAGTAAAGATGCTGTTTTCCAGGGCAACTTCTTGCTGTTTCTTCTTCTAAAGAGCCCGAGTATGTGTTTAGGTGAACTTGTTTCACACTTCATGCTTTATTGATGTTTTACATAATTTTAAATAGATTTGAGTTCACAGAATTTTGTGAAGTCTAAACCAGATATTCTAATGATTAGTGGAAAGGTGTCAGGGCAAATTCTCCTATGGACTGTGGTCATCATCATCCAAACCCAGACCTCAGAATTGAATATGCAGACCTACAAACATCACAAAAATGCCAGCAAGGTCTTCAGGTGGTATTGAGTTAGTTTGGAGGCTTTTGTTGGATTCTACTTCCCTGCTGTCTGCAGCACGAGAAAAAGGGACAGGCTGAAACTGTCCTTTACCAATTTGTGGGTATGGTTTTAATTTCTTGGGGGCTGAGAGCTGTAGCTGGCATTAGGTTGCTCTGACTGAGTATAGGAAATCAGAATGTAACTGAAACAGGAGAAGGATTAGGAGGATGGAAAAAAGGGAAGGGACACAACCACAACTCCAAAACAGTTCCTACTGCATGCAGTTCAATTCATGCCTATTGTGCTTAGCTGCCTTTTCCCATGCACTTGTTTTTGATCTACAGCACACGCGACGGTGGTAACTACTAAAACCAAGGGAACATTTGCAAGCTATCAAAGGAGGTGGAGTCACTCAGGCAACTGGAAAGGGAAACTCTGCTATTTCTCAGGATATTTATAGAAGGGTACCCCCACTGCCATTTGTGCTTCAGGGAGGTCCTTCCCTTGATTACTGATAGTGTGTACTTTAGCCATGTGTGGTGCAGCAGATTGGGCTCAGTACTGTGAGCCACAGTTCGCCTTTCCCAGAGCTTCCTTTGAACTTTGCAGCCCTATGCAATAAACTTATGTGTGGTGCTGTGCTGGCCCACCCAGAGAGCAAGATATTTCTTGGACGCTGTCTTCCACTTCCCTATGGCAAGCTACTGTGAAAATGCTATGGTAGGGTCTCTGTGTCAACACTGCTTCCCCTTCCCTTCCTTGCCCCAGCCTGCGCACAGGAGGCAGACTAGGACTATCCCAGCCCGAGCAGCACCTTTTGCTCAGTGTCATCTCTGATTTGGGACCTTTGATTACTGTCCCACTCCATGGGGACTGCTTGTAAGGCAGCATCGTCGGTGACAACATCACATTTGCCCAAAGCTATTGTTTCTGCTTTTGTTTTTAATTGCAGTGTTCTCAATAGCTGGCCTTTTTTCCTTTGATTATGAGAGAAACAGGACTATATTCCATGTGTTTCGTTAGTGATGGTGCCTTTCAAATCTCTAGCCCATTCTCAAAACAACAGTTGGAAAATACTTTCCAGGTCCCTCTCCCCAAAAACAGCTGGTGCGTTTTTCAAAGACTTTGGTTTAAGATGAGAGAGGGAAGGGAACACCAGAAGGGGTGAGCAAGCCCGCCAGCTCTCTTATCCAAACACACTGTCATTCCCATGATTGATGGGGTCCTTGGCCAAACTCTGAAAGGCTTTCAAACACACTCTGTTCTGGGGTGGTGTGAGTTTCAGAGGGTCATTCTGGCAGGTGTGACTATACACAAATTAAGTGTTAGGTCCCTAAATAAGTACTGACTCCAGGAGGATAAGAAGTACAATTTTCACAAGTCCCTACATTTGAGCAAAGCAAATTGTCTTAGAGCTTAGGGATATTCAGGAAAGACTCTTAAGAACCTTACAATTCACTAGGCACCAAGCATTAAGTTTAGTCATTTACTACTTCTGCCAACAAATATACGCTTCATGCCCAAAACTGTGAATGTATGTTTTTATTCTGTGGCTTAAAAAAAAAAAAAAAAAGAAATCCAAAACCAAAGCCACCTCACCATATATTCAAAGTAAAATTTTAGTCTGGTATCCAGGAAAGTATCATGTTTACTCAAAAACATCTTTAAGGACTAGCTTATCAGCAGGAAGAGGCTTGTGATATAGGTACCTTTTCACTGAGAAGAAAAAAAGACCTGACTTCAAATTACTTTAAAAGAGTTCCAAACTTGAAGAGAAGCAGCCTTATGTCCATTGTTGATACAAGACAAATATTTGGTACAACACAAATCTAAATGCATATGTGACTCAGTTTGACAATTTCAAATACACCGTCTACAGTGTATTTGTCTACTACAAATATACTTCCCTAAATGGGAAGGGCAAATAATTATGCACAGCTTTTAAATTGAACTCTCAGGTTTTATGTCCATATATTAGAAAGACATGTTTTTCTAGTGTTTTATTCTATTATGAACTATGACTAAAAGTGTGTATAAGCCTATAAATGCACTGCCCCAACAGCTGTTTCAATGTCAAACAAAAGCACTTCCTTCTGCTTCCAGAAAGTGAATCACCATCTTTTTTCTAAGTAATACTTTGCACATACAACACCTTCCACCTAAATTTCCAGAAGTGGGAAAAGTCTCCCCATACCTTTGGGAGACCGGAAAGTGTGAAGTGAGGAGGAGAGAATGTGTTAGGTTCCCAGTGACCTAGGGAAAGTCAGAGCAGATGTAAAGAATCAATTCCAGTTCATCCCTCTGCTAATGTGTTGCTGTAACTATCAAACCTTACCCTCCTCGTATTAGTAACAGTAAGTCAGTGGAGAGTTACCCACCCAACTCGTGGATCTACTTGGAAATATGCTTTTTCTGTGTTTTCCCAGGGTTCTCTGGAGAACAATAGACTCATCCGTTTTCTTTGGAATTGGCATAGGCGGGTTGAAGGAAGAAACTCCAAATACTGTGTGATATTCATGGGTCTATACATTTGGTGGGGCTCTTGGTTTTGCCAGCAGGCAGATGGGTAGAAATCAAAGACTCTATTCAGTCGCCGTATGAGCTTTGCGGCTGCTTCCGGATGAAATACTCTGGGAACTTGCCTTTATACTGGAAAATGCTGGAATTAATTTTGCTTTTACAATTGCACTAACCATGGTCAGTGCTTCATGCCCTGTCACCAAAGGACAAGAGAAATTTTTGTGCCATGGATGAGTCAGATTTGTCATGCACAAAAATCTTGCTCTTGGCAGATCTTCATAATCAAGTCCATTTCTCGTTATCATGGATGCTACAGTATTGTTTCCTCTGCTTCGCCAGCTGCCTCAGATCCCTGCCACTTTAAAAGTCCCAACTAAGTTGTCACAGGGGCCCAAACTCCTGCACGTGTCTAAGACTGGAACATTTTAGCACTTTACAGCCTATTCAAATTTGGTCATTGTGCATGTGCCTCTGGTCTGCCCTAGCACATGAATCACCCTTTAAATGAGAACTCTTATTTACCATTATACCCCTTTAATGCTATAAAGGCAACTAGATGTTCCATTTACAACAGGTTGTGAATCCTGGCCTTGAGGACCTCATTCTGGTTTTAATTTCTTGAATACTTTTGTTTTGAATATATTGTCAGTGATTGAAAACGTGTAAAGGGTGGGAAGGGGAAAGACAGCAGAAGAGTCACCACATTACATAGCTTGTGAAAGGCTGGAACAGGACGGCTGCTGTAGAACAATGCACATTTAGAAAGGCACAGAGCCTGTGCTGGCAACTTTAGGGAGATTTAAAGTGATGTGGGTATAATGTGTCCCCAGCATGAGGCTGTATTACTCCGCCAGAGTACTGCAATGGAGAAGTACTGCTAAAGGGTAAATGCAGAAAAGTTCCCATGCTGCTATGAAAAGCAAAAAAATTTGTTGTTGCAAATACAGGAGGGGTAGGGCTGATAAAGGGAGGGAATTACTCCCTTCTACCACCAGTGCCCCCATATATGTTGACAGTGCTGTCTCTATGGTCCTTTTATAGATAATGGAGAGAAATCAGCCCTCTGCAGGAAATACTAGAATATTTCAGAACCTACTTGAAAAAGGAGTAAGTCATTCCCTACTCCACACTGTATATTGACTTGATAGCTACTGACTATAGGAAGACTCTGAAGTGACTAGCTCATAGGCACACATCTACATTGTAAACTTTACCTTACTGTAGTCAGACAGATAAAATCCCACCCAAAATAACTCAGCACTGCAAGGACACCTTCCAGTGTTGCTTCATATACCCCTTGACCTATCTGAGTCTTTTCATAGGGAGAGTCTTTGATGCCAGCATGGCAAATAGTATTTGTATTGCTTGAGGTCTTTGAACTGTGTTCCATGGCCTTTCCAGAGGTCTTCATGAACAGATACTCCAGTGGCAGAGGCTGATGAGAAAAAAATTTATATAATACATACACACACACATATATATGTACAGGTATGTAGATGGAAAATCAGATTTTTGTTGTCCATTTGGAAAAAGGATTGTAAATGTGTCAGTACTTGATTAATAAGAGCTTATTTATTCCTTGCTAGTTCTTATTAGTGTCATTACCTCAGGGAGGCGGCACAATGTTAGCACCGCATGGTAACACATGGTCCCAGTGTGAGTCAAGGGTCACAAAAAGCAAGGAGAGCAGATTCACAATGACTGTGATGTATGTAAAATTAGTAAAACTGAAGTGCAGATTCTTGTCACTTTACATACGTGACTACCAAATTTCTGCTAAACTATTTCCTTATGAGAGGCATATTCATTTCTGACACTGAATATGGTTTGGCCATGAGTTACCATTCTAGAATTCATCATGTTGTATTTTAGGCACTTGTTAATTTACTGTAAAGCTTCAATTATGTGATATTCCTAGTTTATTTGGAAAAAAAACCCAACACAACAAACCCCAACCAACCAACCCCTCCGCCCCCCCAAAAAAACCCCTACACCCAGGAATGTGCAAATTTAATTGATTAGATCTGAAAAATCAGTTAAGTGGTAGCAGCATTATGGCTATTCTTTTCTTCCTTGTTGGCCAGTTGGCTAATAGGTTGGATTGCTCTGAAGGTTGTTCCCAAATATTGTTTTTGATCTGTGGCAGGAATCCAAACTAAACTTACATGTGTTTCTAGTAACGTAGTAGTACAGCGATTGCTTAAATCAGGGAAATATGTTACCTAAACTTATTACGCACTGCAAAGCTAAGCTGAAGCCTACAGAGGATGATGGGGGTCAAACCTCCATTAATTTTCTTTTGCACTCAATTTCATTTTCTTCTTCAAGGTAGGCCCCCAGTATACTAGAAGTAGGGTGGGGTTTTGTTATAAAAGGGGATGTTATATTAGAGTTTTTATTCACTGAATTGCAGGAGGAAAGGGGTTTGGGCAAATAACAGTTTCTGAAGAGGAAATTCTACAGAGAATCAACCTCAGAAAAAATGAAGTTAGGTGGAGAAACATTTGCTAACGTTCCTATAGCAGACCAAAATTTCTGAGCCTCAAGGAGAAGTGTGAGGAGCAAAGGGGACACAGAGGAAGGAAGCCACACAAGCAGGGGGAACAGGCTGTTTGGAAGGTTGTTATTTTAAAATGGCCTCAATACTATGCTTCAAAGAACAATAGTGTTACTATTAAAAGAAGGGAATAAAAACAAGCAAAGAGTGAGAAATTAGGGTGAGAATAGTTTTT
Organism: Pandion haliaetus; assembly: GCA_013401275.1. Lineage (NCBI taxonomy): Eukaryota > Metazoa > Chordata > Aves > Accipitriformes > Pandionidae > Pandion > Pandion haliaetus. Next base: position 65,716 of record VYZV01017198.1, on the reverse strand, counting down.
TCTTGCTCTTACACATGTGACATCTACTTCTGTGAAAATACCTACTTTCTGGTTTATTTAAATATGAATGTCTACCCTGAAAAGCATGTAACAATGACTTTGCTCATAAGCCTAGGCAGAGACTTTAATAGATGTTAATAATTTATATGGCTTTAGTGAAAGCTGTTATTGTTTAGATCACATACAAACAAAAAGCATTGCTATCACCCGTCATAATACCTTATATTGTTGTAGGTTAAGATAAAAGTCCATTAGAGCAATTGGCTGACTCACTGCAAGAACTCAAAGGCTGTTTATCTCGATTAGTTAAAGACCTGTAATTACAGCAGTTTGACCTCGAGGAAGGTAATTACTCCACAAAAGCTCTCTACAGGAAACCAGACATTAGCCTTGGCTAATTAGCTTGACATTCACAAGCTGCCTGTATCAGAATGCAGATGGTTTGGCAACACCAGCATGCAAACAGCATCTACAAATGCCCCATGAGCAGCTCCCAGAAAAGCAACTGCCTGTCAGTGATGGCTAAGAGTGAAATTATTTTCTTGATGGTTTTTATAACTTGCTTTAAGAAAAATTCTTTTTCCCAGAGACAATTTCCCATGGAGGAAGATGGAAGAAGTGGATGGCAGCCTGGGAGACTGACTCAATTTATTATGGGAAAAAGTAAATGAGGCTGGTTCTGTAAACTTTTCTGTTATTCCAGGTCCTTCTGACAGTGATTAGTCTTCTCATGCCTATTGGCACATTCTTCAATCCTTCCTCTTTACAGTGTCTATAGGGTTTATATTTAGGATGCAGTAGGCTCCTTACATATGGTCCAAATACATCTCAGCAGCAATCAAAGAAAAAAATAGCATTCAATTTACGCTAAAAGTTGCATCATTTGCACACAAAATAAAACTGAGTTTTGGTTTGGATTTACAGTTCCAACTTCCATAGACACATAAATAAAGATTCAATTAGTCCTGTAGAGATGTTTTAGTGTATACTCAGCATGTAGCTCTAAATAAGCTCTGAGTAGAGTTCACACTTTTTTAAGAATAGAGAATTTAGAACTATTTATTTAGTGTCCTTCCCAAGTGACAGCCATATTTTAACCTGTATTTCAATTTTTTTCTTCAACATATTGCATGTCTTATCAGGTTATAGATCTGGCATCATTTGTATAATGAAAAAAAATTTGTCATTTGACAGCATGGCAATGTATGGTGGCCTAGGCACTGAAATGTTTCAGTAAATGATCAGCCTGTGACTTTGGGTGGTAGCCTAATAACCCACATCAGCAACCAGAAAGCCTTGGCCCTGCTCTGAAGGCATGGTGAGAGGTGAGACAGTCACTTACTCCTCTGCATATTCAGTGTGCCCCACAACACTGTTGGGGTGTCCATTTGGGGTGGCAGCAGATCCTGCCAGCTAGAGTTTACACTGGCACAACATCTCACCAAGAAGGGCTAGCAGAAAACAGGCAGTTTGGCATACCTCTGATTAAATGGTAGATGCTGATTTGCATCTGGATCAAACAGCAGTTTTGCCCAGACCTTGCCAAGATCCCAAGCCAGTGAGGTCTTTTTCATGGCTCTAACCTTTCTCCTAATGTCTTTGGGAAGCCTGACCTCAGCTTCACACATATCTGCTCTGAACATTGCATACAACGGGCAAGTGGTCTGGTGGAAACAGAGACAGCACACCGCTTCCTGCTGCCACTGGGTAAAATTACCCTCTGAAACTCAGGGAAAAAGCATTTGAGAAGATCTAAACTTGAAATTGCCCTAAATCAGCCATTCTCCTTTGCAGTTTTGCAGGAAGACACCCGTGTCACACATATGAATGGTACTAGGATCAGATCCTACGTCAAAATCATCATATGTGTTACTAGTGAAAGAGAGGACCTTTAGAGAATTCACCTGCACAATTGTGGTTAAAGATTCTCATGCTATTAAAAATATTAAAATAATATTTTAAAATATTTTATATTAAAGTAATATTTTATAATAAGTTAGAATGTATATAAAGCTTTGAGGACTTACTAGTAAAAATGTAGACACAGAAGTTCAAGCTATAAGACACGTTCTTACAGCATGCCTACAATTTATAATATGAAAGGTATCCTTGTGAGAAGCAAGATAATAGCAACATATATATAATAGAGACATACCTGCTTTTCCCTTTGCATTGTTTGTATTAAAAATGTTTTATTCAATGTCAGAATATTTTATTATCTCAAATGCAATTTTGAAAGCAAAATGTTACAATGTCATTTTGTTCTTCCTGCCACAGACATTTTTTATGATGTATGACATGCTTTGCAAATCAAGAAAGGATCCAAAAGGAGGATGAGTCAAAAAAATGGAGTGAGTTATTGAAGTGCTGGTAAATGTGTGTTCATGGGTGTTGCTGGGGAACATTTCTGCCTGCTTCTTCTGTCTGTCTCTGAACATTACATTGTTTAGCTTTCCATCAGCTAAACCACTTTTGCTATGCCTTCTGCAATTGTCCATAAACTTAATAGAAGAAAGGACTAGATTATCTTGCAACTTTTATGAGATGCAGATGAAATGAAGAATGGGGAAGAAGAAATCCCTCCTGTGGAGTTAAATACGTTTGTAGTCCTTTCTTTTAACTATTTTTTTTCTCCTCTGCAAGATGTGAGATGGATGAAGAATGCTGGAATAAATATTAACAAATGTACTTCTCCTGTGTTTATTTGTTGTTCACTTATTTTCCAGTCTCGGCATAAGCAGTGTTCTGTTGCTCAACAAGCTGAGTAATATCTACATTTGTTAAATGTTGTTTGAATCTCCTTAAAAGTAAAAACAAAAGAAAATATGTATACAAAGGAAGCTTTTGTTGTACTGAAAAATGTCAACTAGCCCTGCAGAAGAATGTGCTAATCAAAGAATATTTGCTGATACATAGGGAATCATTTCTCAGACAAAATGAATGTTCTTCCTCTCACCATTCCCAACACCTACCCTTGCCCCAGATTTGCCCCTCAGCAACATTAAGGAATCTTTAGAAATGTCATTAAGTTCTCCATTATGTTCACAGACATTCACAGCATATCTCAAATTTGATGCTTTTGCAGGCAGGTTCAGAATTGCCAAAGGCACATTTACATTGCTCCATGCGAAGGCTGTGGAAATGCAAGCAAGGACCTGGTCCTTGTCCCAGGCAGCTGCAGTTTTCTGCTGAAACAATTCAGCACCACTGAACATGGTTCTGGTGGTGTGACACAGTCAGCACTATCAGACCTAGCTGCTCTAAACCTGACTCGTGTGTCTCATGATGTTCAACTATTTTTTCCTCGTTATAGCACAGATCAATCTCAAAGAAAATGCAAGGACTGTAAAACAGAAAATTTTGACAAAAAGCAGCCTGTCCACAGTCCCTCTGAACCTCCCCTCCCAAACATTTCTGGTCTGTTGGTCTGTCAGAAATACCTCCTTCCAAGGCCATACAGACAGCCTCTCTGCTGGGGTACACATGGGTACATCATACTGTCACAGGGCACTTTCTTCAGGTAGAGAGAAAATGAAGACCTTCACGAAACCCCACAGGAAGCACAGCAAAATAATTTCTCCTTGTCTGCCCTTAATTCTGTCTCTTGCCTTAATTCTGACTTACTCTTGCCTTAATTGTCTCTCATGGCAACTCCCCTCAATGTAAGAACATCCTAAAAGTAAACGCTCCTATGGCTGCTTGAGATTTCTGTGCAGGGGCCAAAAGGTAGGGGTGGCCCTCAAACACCAAGCTGTGAATTCCTCTGAGCATGAAGCATTTCAGGAAAGTGAAGGGGTAACAGAAGCTATGGAGGCTGAGGACCACAAAGGAGGACCTTATGTGGATTCCTGATCTTGTAAGTAACATTGGTAGATCTTACAGTTCCCTCACTTGGCCTCCAAATCCCGTGCTTCCTGATGTATCCAGAATCATGAACAACATCCTTGCAAACACACAGACATCAATCCAGTCTTCCTGCAGGGCACTGAATATCCACAGAGCAGGACTTCCAAACTATAGTGTGTGCCAACACTGGAAATTAATATGCTGGTGAAGGTACCTTTTCCAATTTTTCAGTTCCATTCCCTGCCATGAAATTTCACAGGGCTGAGCACCATGCAAGCTGCCTCCAAGGCCTAAGGGACAGTATTACAGTGAAGTGAGAAAAGGACACGCATCTACTTTCCCACTCCATGCAGCCATGGAGTTTAAGCCTACCTGCTTTCTAGATGCTCCAGCCCATGCAAAAGGGGAGAAGCAAGCAGCTGCTGTTTTCTAAACCCATTCAGTCCTTATTCTTGACACTCTTTGCCAAAAAGGCTATCAAATATGGTGGTGGGGCATGGGGGGCTTGGAGATGAGGGAGGGAAGTTGGATACAGCTATTTTTCCTTCAGGAAATAGGCTAAATCCCAACAAAGAGCCACTGGAACCAAACCAGTGACCGTGAGTGTGATGCCTCCCAAGTCTGCTTTTGGAAAGGTAACTTGTTACGCAGACAGGATGAAAAACTGTACCCTGGAAGAACACAAAAAGTAAATATTTAAAGGAAAAGAAACACAATGAAACAAATGCCTTGTGTTTATATTTCCATGGGCCAGTGCCAAGTATCTCTCAGCCTGTTACCCATCTAATGTTTAGTGTACCATATGTTTTTTAAACCAGCGGATTAAACTCCTCCATGGTTGTGAAAAACATCAGTGTATTTGTTCTGGACTTCCTCTCCTTGCATTTGCTGTTAATTTACAAGTTTCTCACATCTCCCTGACAATTTCTGTCTGTTTACATGTTTTAGATTTCTGATGGAATGTATATATTGCTCTTACTGCCACCCAGAATCTGTTGTCCATTTTCCCCAGGAACATCAAATGTTGTTCAGCCATATTTTAGTGGACATTTGAAAACACTGGCCAGGAGTATCAGTGGTGTCTTTTCAGTCCCAAGCTCCTTGATGCCTACTCAGAGCACCATCTCTCTTCAAAGAGAGAAAGACTGTCATGTCTCAACCTCTGTTCAAAGCTCAGGAAAAGTCTTAATCTGAATCTTCTGGGTGAGAAAGAATGAGAACCAGAGACTCCTAATTCCAGCTTAGCCTCTCTCACAGCTATTTTAGCTGCATGCTTCACTTTGTGACATTTGGTGGTCAAGTGTCACATCAGAAGCCAGCTAGGGAGCTGGTTTTTTGCACATCATGGTCTTGCACATCTCTGCATAGCCAGAGATGCACACATCTTCTCAGTCTCAGAAGCTCAACCCTTGCAGACACAACAACCAGTGCCGCCCATTTTTCCTCCTCTCAGATCTCTGACCTGCCAAATGGAAAAAAGGGTTCTATTAACTCCCATTCATATAGGCCTATGAATTACACAGCAACAGTAACACAAGGCACAGCTTTAAAACTCTTAAATGTTACTGATATCTGTGCTGAGGCTTAGGGAACTTGGTTGAAGCATAAGCATTCTTCTCTGTGGTTTCCAATTTCCCTGGAAGCAGAAAATATGAAGCACAGACAGGGCAGTAGTAAAAGTTAGCAGAAGTGCTACCTGCCTTTTGAATGTATAAACAATTGGTGGCGCGTTCATAACGACTTGCAGTAAATATTCTGGAGAATGTGTTTGTTAGCTAAAACCTGATTGGAGCAACAAGTATAGACAAATGACACATTTTAATTTGTAAATGTGATTGTTTTTTGCAGGAATCCCCTTGTCAGAGGGGCACTCACCCTCACGGGAGACATATGAGTATGCCACATGCACCATGCACGTCAAACATCACAAAATATTTGGTTCTGGGTGCTTGCATAGAAGGAAGTTGGTCAAGAGCGGTCACTTCCACCCCTGAGTAAACAGCCTTGCCCACACATTTCCTATGTGGTCGCAGGTACAGCGTTTGGATGGATGTTTGATCACCTCCACTCTCGGATGTGGCTGGACATCTCATGCCAATACGGAGCCCCAGCCAGTCCGTGAAATGCTGGGAACTTGCTCATTAAGGATGGGAAAAACGATGAGGCAGTCACTTTAAACCACAAGAGCAATCTTTTTCAGTGTTAGATCGTGGGCAAGAGCTCATTTCTGTTGTGAGGGCAAGCAGTGAGCTGTGTCTAAATATTCTGAAAATGCATTCGTTTACTTGAAAAGAAAAGCTCTGACTCGGCTTACGCAATGTGATAAGTGTTTGGTTGTCACATTACCTAACCTGGAAAAGTCTGCATCTCTTGCTGGGAACCAAGGCAATGGGAAAAATTTCAAAAATTCATTGTTTCAAGAAGGAAAACAAAGTGAAAACCTTCTCACAGATTGTGGCTGGGAAGAATATTAACTGGTGCTCAGCTGCTCGTAAGTGCTTAGTACTAAACTCCCATTGATTTCAGTGACATGACTGCTTCCTGTGGGAATTAGACTCTTGAATTTTTTTGAGGAGCTGGTCTATCTTTCTTGTAGCCTGAGCCTTCAACAGAATATGAGGCATCAAAACCTGTTTTCACATAAGCACTTTGGTTTGGCTTTTTTGCTGCCGCCCCCCACTGGGAGGGTTCCTGCAACTGTTAGTTAAAATCCAGAGCCGAGACCGACTGACAAGTCTCAATGATATGTCAGTGCCTAGTTCCCATTGCTTTCCAGAGCACACAGCAGCCCACATGCCTCTGATGATCTGCCCTGCTCAGTCTGGACTGTTGCTTTCCATCAGATAGATGACAAATACAGAGGAAACCATCTTGTCCAGACCACATCAAGCTCAAAGCCTACTACTGACTGATTTAGGCTTTCCTTTCTTCCCTTTGTCTTTGACCCTGATTTGCATGCCTTCTGTCAGTAAAAGATACAGCAGCACAGCTCCTTTTTTGGAAGAAAATCTGAACAGAACACCAACTCTTACTCTGAACTCCAGAGTGGCAAAAAAAAGATCTCAGTGATCACTGGATGGAACAGTTATAGAGCAGACACAGTGCCACAGCATTTAGCTGGGCAATGTTCCCATCCAGTGTGACATCTTTCTTCTAAATAATCTTCTCTCAGTGGCCATGATAGATAAGACACAATTGGGTACAAATCATAGCAAGAGAGATTCATACCTGATTTTAAGAAAGCGTTTCTGATGGAAGGGCTGGTGAAGGGCTGGCAGGAATTGTCAGGGGAGGTTGGGACTTCCCAGTGCTGAAGTGTTTTAAGAATGGGTTTGGCAAATGTCAGGCAGGAATAACATAATTCTGTGAGATATCTGAGTCTTACCAGACTTCTCTGCCTATTACAGACCTTTTCAGAAGTAAACCAAGTAAAAATCTCCTTTACTCTGTACAACTAGGCAGGGAAGGACTAGGGCTTTGGGGGAGGAAGAGTATCCTCTCATCACCAGACAACAAATCCTGTCAGCCTCATGCTAACTCCCAGCATCACCAGAGACCAGCTCCCAGAGCTGCCACAGAACCCAGTCTGCCGCAGTTTGTGCAGAGGGCACAGGGATATGCCTCTCACACTGCCCACATGTGTCTGCAGTTCTACTGCCACAGCTCTCACCAGGGTGAGTCCCAGAGATGCCCCCTGTGTTATTATTAATGCACGTATGTACATTTAAGGAACAAAAAGGCACCTTCAGTCTAGACAGTCCCCACACCTTCCTAACACCCTTCTCCCCTGCTGGGTGTGGACTTCCTCTGAAGAGATGTGTGGAGAGTCTGGGGATGCCTATCTCAGCCCAAATGCATGTACGCACACACATTGAAAGAAAGTTTGCAGCTGGGATATTAGACTACCCCTGCCTCCAAGGCTATCTCATTGGTCCTCCAGGCAAGAAAATTGCTGTGAGATTGCAGGTGGAGTGTGTTTGTGTGGTACGGTGGGAAGGAGCTGTGCGTTGTGTGCTTCTGCATAGAAACACAGACTATGTCCTGAGAACACAAGTGTTGCCATTTTCTTTACAAAATGGCCACAGGAATGTAAAAGTTGTTCAAAAACTAGATAGGCGACATCTGGTCAAAGTGCTGTCCGGAGAAATGGCAGGTGTTTGTTCTCATGGGACCTCTTCATGTCACAGCTCGCCTGAATATTAAAAGGGATCATTTTTGTGTGAAGGGGTACAGAAGGGTCAGGGTCACATTGTTCTTTGCTCTCTTTGTTCTGTTAGAACAAAGCAAGGAGTCAAACTTGAATCCACAGAGCAGAGGGGCAGCCAAACTGCGTGCTTGGGAACCTGTTTGCATTTGTAACTAGCATAATGTTAATTAAATTGAAATGGATTCACAGGCATAGTTTCTGTGCTGGTTTGTTTTTCTGTAAAACTTTGTTTCAGGGAAAGGAGGGAAAGAGGAGAGAGGTTTCTTTTGTGCATGCGTGTGGCAATTTAAGCGCAGTTACTTAACGCTCCAGCCTTCTCTGCATGCATGGTACAAATCACAAAAAAGACAATTCACAGTCCAGAATATTATTATAGTTCTCATAGTAACCATACTTTAGCTTTGCTTTTTCACCAGAAATTGTACAAGGAGTAAAATAGGATAGTTACATTGTCAGTAAAACTTGGGGTTTAGCAAAATTAAAATGTATGATTCCTATGAATAACAGCTCCAAATTTCAACTGGGATTAAATTATGTGTTATCTCATTAGTATTCAACATCACCACTACAGCCTTCACTTGTAGCTCTGCCCTATAAAGTGCCTGTGTGAAGACAGCATTGAACAGGCTCTATGTTTCTAAATCATTCTATATCAAGTTAGTTCAGTGAGACACACATGGAACAGACTTTTTTGCCTGGTACTCTGCTACCAGTCTGTGTTTGCAAAGCCAAGGGATATACACAGCACATTTGACATTAATCTGTGAGACGCAAAATAAGCACATTTCCTTTTTAAAGTCATTCTCCAAAGCAGAGCTGAACTTGATAAAAAAGCCCTATACTTACTGAAAAAATAATAAGTAAATATATTGCTCAAGTAGGGAGAAAGATGACATTTATATATGCTATGAGGTGGCTAGCACTGCTGTGTTATAATGCCATTCATGTCTGGTTCCGCTGTGAGAAGGGCTATATAAAGTCATGGGACTTGTACTGCTCTGAAATGTTCACAGCAAAAGCCAGGGCTCACACATGAGGCTAGAAAGGCTGGCTCCAGAGCCACCATCCTGCCTATCATTAACACTATGGACCAGCTAGATAACAGCTAGGTGCACCCTAAAGCCAGGAGGAGCTGGAAGATGGTGCAGGATCTGGCCACTGAGAAGGGACAAGGACTTCTGCCTCTTGCTGAGTCTTCAAGTGAGGTGGAGAAGGGAAGAGAGGAAGTCCCCAGTGCCGCCAACAGAAGAACTTAGTTGAGAACAGGTGTGAAAAGCACTCGCCATTTCCATAGTAAGGTCCTGGCCACTGGGAACAGCAGTATCTCCCCACTCTGAAGGGGCTGAGGAATGGATGTGAATGACCAGCTATACCATGCCATTCCCAGGCTGACTGTTAGATGAAGCTTAGTACAAAACACAGAAGTAAAACTGGCTGCAAAACATTACATGCTTGCTCTGAAATGACATTTTGCTCAACCTCTTACAGACACATTTATGTACATGTGGTCTCTTGCTAAAAACACTGAGTGTTCAGGGTTTGGCTTATAACATACATGGATGTCTTCTTGAAAGGAAGGTTAGTGGCTGCCTTGAAACTAAACCAACTCGTTGCCTATTGCATTGGGAGGGATGTTGAATCCAGTTATTTGTAATCACAGCAGTGGAAGCCTGACTCCCATAGCCGGTATGATTCCAAAAGGCTTTAAAATGCTTTGGGCCGTATTATTTGGTATGCTTTCACTTATTTACACTACTTTAATTGTGCCAGTAGTGGCTTAACCTACAACCTGAGGATTTTTTCTGCATGAGGGAATCTGAGAGCAAGATTTTCTTTGTGCCTTTTGTTAGAGTTTTGAAGTTCTGTATTAAATGAATTTTTTTTCTTTTTTGTGGATCCCTTTTTGCTTTGATTTTTTGTTTCAGTCAAAGTAAATGTAACTGAAATCTTAAACACTGCTTGATTTGAAGGGAAGGAGGAAAGAGAAATGTGAACTCAAGAAACCACTTTATTTCTCCCTGAGAGCAATAGGTCTTTCCTTCCTGTGATTTCAAAGCTTGCCTAAAATTTGCTGAAATCTTTGACAAATGCAGGATGTGCTTTGGTTTCATAATGAAATATACAGCTAGGATTTTGCAAAGTTGAAAGCAGGCCCCCAGGAACTGCTAAAGATGCTGCTATCAAGCACTCATGATTCTCTTGTCACTTTCTGTGCTTACCAACCATGTGCCTAAATTTGTCATTAAACCAATTTTCTTTTACATTGCCTATTTGTAGAAGTGAAAAATACATACGTGGTGACAAGACCCCCTGTTGAGGATTGTGGGAAAGTAAAGAAGTTGAATGGAAGGATAGAAATGAGTCTTACTTCTAAGGGTTGGGGGTTCAGGGTTTGGGGGTGGGGGGTTTTGCCTTTTGAATGAGTTTCAGATGCGAACTGATGGAGTTCATATGGTAGCAAACACTACTGAACTCAGGAGAAACTCAGATCTAAGAATCTGCCTCTAAGTTTTGAATCTTGGTCCTTTTGGGAACAGGAGATGCAAGTGGTATGATAAGACACAGTGTGATTTGCGTGGGCCTGGGGTTGAGAGAGCAGATTTCCAGTAACCTGTCTGCTCACTGCTGCCTCTCTTGACAAATTCCAGGGGCTGAACCCTCCCAGCCTGTGGGCTTAGCCTTGTTGCCCTGCTTGTCTGACTGAGAGGTGCTGATAACGGCGAGAGTGTCTTTTTCAGTTTATTTATGAATAATTGTATTGAGAGACTAGGGAAATCAATGAACCATCACCACAACTCACTGTGGCTAACTCATGATTTATGACATCTTCACTGAATCCAGCACTCCTGGAAGCCAGTTTTGCTAGGCACCCTACAAAAACATTAAGTTTAGCATTCCTGCATTTGTAGGATGCGTCTAATGACAGAGTTCATCTATGCCTTACCTCCTGTTGTGGTTGATGTTCATCAATCCACTCTCAAAACAGGTGAACATGTTTGAGGAAGAAAGCAGAACCAATAGAGGAAACCCTTGTGATCTGTCACCTTCCAGTATTTTCCCCTTAATTAATTTTGTTTGCACAATGAATAGACAAGCAATTTCTCCAGAAGTGGTGTTTCAATGAGAAACTCTGTTCCCAGGTAGCAGATAGGCACAAAGACTAGTGGGCAAAGAAGTAATTTCATTTATTAAATCACTGGCACTTTGTAGATCCAGCAGTGGGCAGGGGGGACAGAAGAGACAGGGAGAGAGGGAGAAAATAATGCAGATGGCGATTTCAAAGAGGAGTTACTGGAATTATTCTGATTTTCCCTGATTCATTCTGACTGACTATATGCAGAGTTAAGGGTGGCTAGCCAGCTGATTTAGTTAATGAGGTTTCTACATTTGGGTGATGCGAATACCCAAGGATTCACCAACAGAAGCATATGAAAAACTGTATGCTGTGCCAGCCAATATGAAAAGCTCCTATTAACTCTAGAGACAACCTGTACTGTAGCAGACACCTGTTTTCCCTGTTGTAGTTTAACACTGAGATAGAAAAAAGAAGCAGTGGGGATGCAGTAAAACACAAAACTAAACCTGTTCGCAATCTTGCTTGTGCACCCTTGACGGAACAGGTGCACATTCATTGTCTTGCATCTCCCTTCTACACCAATTACATGCCCTAGCCTAGAAAGGAGGCAAGCTGACAACAGGGCTTCAGACAATATTCCTTCAGTTTTGCTAAAGCTAACTACTGACTTGGAACATGAGAAGTTCATTTGGAAGAAACAAGTAAAACCGAAGTATCCTAATGATGGCCATTTCCCAGATTCTTTTTTTTGAAAGATGCAGGAAAGATGGTTTCAAAATCACCTCCACCATGGACTTCCCATTAGAAGGCCGAGTGCTGACAAGGTGCTGAGGCCTCTAATGACACCATTTGGCCACTGATTATTTGTAGGTTGGGGCTTAGTGGGTGGCATTGGAGCTCTCTGTGAACTTTTTCATCTTGTTGTTGCTTTTGGCTGTTTTCTTCTTTTTTTTTTCCTCCTGTTCCCTGGAGCGGCCGGGAAAGGGTGGTGGTGGGAGGACACAGCATTCACAGCTAGCCTGAGACACCAGCCAGTTTATTTACTTAAACAACAAACATCCAGCATGCCAGGAGAGCAGTGACAGAGGGCAGTTCCTGAATGGGATGAGACAGTATGTCTTCTAAAGCGCCCACCCACGTCGCCTGAAAGGGTTTAGCGGTGCTGACTCCTTGTGAGGAAATGACAGCTTGTGTGTTCAGAAACGTCACAGGCTACCCAGCAATGTGTGTGATGTGAGGATCTCACAAGCTGTTTGCAAATGGCCAGAGGCAAAACTCTGCTTATTTTCCCTTTATTTCCTTCACCCCTCTCTGTCCCCCTTCCCCGGCCCCCTTTTGGGGGCTGTCATTCTTCTCACCATCCTGTGTGCAGCTGGCATTAAGCAGCAGAGCTCATTCTCCATCAGATGGAAGGAGAAGCGGGTTATATAAACAAACAGAACAACAAGAACATTTCTAGGAGCAACATCAAACCTGACCTTTTGTTTTATGGCAAAAAGTAACAAAGATGTTCTTGGGAAAACAGCTTAGCTGAGAGGGGAATAAACACGAACCCTTGAACTGTTGTGCCTGCGTGGAGCTGACCAAGCAGTGCTTTGCTTTCTTACCGGGGCTCTGAACTCTGCTGGACTATAAAAACTTACATTGTCGTGGACATTCTGTAAAGGCTGGTAACCTCAGAACTCTGCTGAAATGAAGCAAAACAAACCTTTTGCTATCTGTTGTTTTTCTAGCAATCCTTGAATTGGATTTCTGCTGACAGCTCCTCAGCATGGCAATGTGTGACACCAATGCTCTGTGATCTCTGCTGCTCGCCTGCTGCTTTTCCAGATTGAAGCAAAGGTGTTGACTTTGACCTACAAAGCCCTAAATGGCTTTGGACTTTCCTACTTGATTTTCTCCTTCTGCTAGCAGTGACCATCAGAGGTGCCCCAGATGCTATGTTTGAAAGGGAGTGGTGAGACTGGTTTCTCATTAAGGATGCTTGATAGATGGCATAAACTCCTCAATATCCACTCCAAAGTATTCTCATGAACCCTGATCATGCAAAAAGCTTGTAAAAGAGTAAACCATTTCCTCTGGATCCTATCACAAGCCTGGTGCACCCTTGAAAGAGGACCAGGGAATCTAGAATTTTAGTCCCGGGTCTTCTAAACACCAGCTCAGCAACTCTGATAGAGGGGTTTTTAACTGCTTGGGTACTGGTAATGAAGCACCAACTTCCATTCAGTTTCAGCAGCATTTAAGATGCCAATATCCTCAGTCACAGGGAATGAAATTAGTTTCATCTAAGTTCAGGTGCCTGAAATTTAGATATCAACATTTATTATCTAATTAATGAGTACTTGTCACTTAATACTGCTTCATGTAGACATTAGTTGATATAAACTATTGGACTGGACTTCATCAGCAGTCAATGGGAAGGAATTTTTGTGACCTATCTAGACATCTGCCATGGATTAGAGGACCCATGCCCCAGAACTTCCCTTTTCTCTTCACTGATTAAAGAAAGTGTCAGCAAATAGTCATATGCTTCTGAAACTCATTTATCTAAATAAACTTAAACAGGTAAGTATCAGACAGTGGATCAAAATTATTTTTTTACCATTCCCTTTTAACTAAAATACCTTTCTGTGGTGCATATTCTTGTTTAAGACTGCTTACTAACACTGTGTTCTTTTTATCCACAACTTTTAGGTTGGGATCAACAGCAGTGGTTAGCTGTCTTATGCCCACATGGCCCCTAGATAGCTTTCTGGATCTGGACTTCACTACCCTAAGTCACAGTTTACCTCATCCACTTTTGCCTGGTCAGCCTTGGCATTAGACAAAACCATGTGCAGACATCCCCTTCTGTTCCTTATTCTTGTGAGAAGTAGACAAACTAAAGCTCGTTCTCAAAGTACACATTCTTTGGCAGTTTTGAAATCTACTAGAACAGAAGAAGCAGCACCCACTTGCACCCCATGTTATTAGCAGACTGGTGAAAGCAAGTTCTGAAGTGGCATCAGAGCACAGCTCACCAGCCTTCTCTGAGAAGGGCACTTCTCTCCCTGTTTTTCCCACAAAACACTGCAGCAAGCTAGTAAATACTTGGTACATCTGCAGCAAGCTTCACAGATTATTCATGTAATATAGTTTAACAGGGGGATCCTAAACTACAGAGAATGATGTATTTGGAACAAGGAAGGACAGATTTCTGTGCGCCTATGTACACCTGCTGTTGTGAACCTATTTCTTTACATGAGAACCACAACTCTAAATGAAATAAATTGAACTATACGAATAAATGGAAAAGCTGAGCTCCAGAACTGGGGACAGACAGAGCTGATTCTCTGCACTCTGACCAGGCCATGAAATCACATAAGCATATGATTATTTGTAAAATATACCTATCTACTTCATAGACATTGCTGTCTGTGTGACAGCAGTTCAATTCTACTATTTCATTGTATCAAGCAGAAGGAGATGAATCTATATGGATCCTCTTCAGGTGCTGTGAGGACTCCCTTCTCCATAGGGAGCCATGGCATAAAGAAGACACAGCTACTCTGACACCTCTGTGGACTAGTCCACTGTAAATGTTAAAGGTATACAAATACCTACATACACACTCAGAATAACCACACATTCACAGAAGTCTATTGGCTGAATGAAGTTGATAAAAAAGTACTCTACTTCTTGCATCTGGCTCTTCCAGAAGAGGTCTCAAAATAAACAGCATCCTTCCATTACATGTGGACCATAAAGATAGCTTGCTTCTTTTGTCAAAACTGAGATTTATCAGCAGGCACAATCTCTCTTGGCCATGTCACTGAACATTTCCTAGATTGTTATCTGTCCTGGAGTTGACAACTGTGCCTGGTTTTACCGTTAATCAGCTTTCCCATTCTGTAGCCTCCATGCTGATTATATGCTTAACTAAAGTGTCTGCCTGAGAGATGTAACCCTGCATCCCTCCCTGCACACAGGGTATAGCCCTATGTATTGAGAGATTAAAACTCTACTAATAGAGCATCTTGAGTCATGTACTGATACTCCAGCTTGTGTTTCTTCAGTTGGTATTTGCTGAAATGGGTGCTCTGTGGCTACTGAAGCATGGAGCTACTGCTAAATGCTCTCTTAAAAAAGGCAATGGTCATTTATAAACATTGCTACCTTGCTTTGGGTCTCTGAAAACATTTGTGCTGAACATTACACCACGCATACAGACTTAATGGTCAGATGTTTGAACTACAGCAAATACATGCTTCTATGTTTCATTAATAAACCATAGCACAATCATTCCCTTGTATAATTTTAATTAGAGCACCAGACTGTCCCTGGGGAAGTGAGAAGAAAAGGCTAGTCCAGATTTTTAAACACACATTCCTACTGCACTCTACCTGAGGGAGAAGACACTTGTATTATCTGACAAGTAATGACTGAATCTGAACAATTCATGCTTTAGGCATATGTTTTAACTGGCAAATTTTGGCCTATTTCAAAGTTTTCACATGAGAAGCAGTAGGAATCCTATTTGTTCACAAGCCTCAAGTGAATAACAAACCTCTAAGCTAGTACTGCCAGTGGCACAAATTTTAGTTGTGCCAAGAGTATGAACCCTTTATCAACACCTGTCCTCAAGGAGGAAAGAGGTGCACAACTGACACTTGAAATCTGTTTGCACTTCAATAAATTATTGCCTTCTGCCCATATCAGCCAGGAGTGGCAGAGCTTTACGGAAAGTATGTTTTGGGAACAAGTGTTTGTCTCCAAAGTATCCCTGCATGCTTCTTGGTGCAGCTCCACCAGTGGACTTCTGTAGACAGTGTTTTGACTGCTGTTCTTCTTGAATTTGTGAGATAGCATGCAGCCCACATTACCTAAACCACACCACTTGTTTTCGAGCTAGAGTGGAAAATCTGACTGCCAAACAGTAGATACAGACATAGATGATAAAGAGCTCTCCCATGTAATAATGCCCTTAATACCTTAATCCTAAACTATTTACAACAAAATGAAGCAACAACATATTAATACACAAACTGCTACTCAAGCATGTTAATATATGATTGTAAAAATGACCTGTCAGCTGTCATTCTGAAGATTTTAATATGGTGGAAAGTCTGCTGCAATCTGTGTGGAATGCAGAAAAATACCAGTTGTCCAAGTAGCTCCAGGAAAATCCAACAGTCATGATTTCAAATAAATTCAAATACCCCGTGAGTTTTAGAACTGAAGGATATGCCTGACATCTGGGTAAACTGAAATTTGGTTACATTAAATCTGAATCATCTGAGATTACCACAGTGTTGTATTACCAATATCTCTATTATGAATTTACAGTATTATCAAATTCTGACTCTCGCAATCAGAGATACAGTACACCCACCCTAGCTATCCGCCAGAAGAGAAACCAGCTGTTTTCTGCTAAGAGACCTGCCACACATACTGATTTTACCATTCTGGATTGCAAGTTTTTGGCAGAGACTCACTGGGCATCATCAGCTTCACTACAATTCTCAGAGCACTTCCTACACATACAAAAATTCTCCAAATGGGGGACCAGAGTACTGTAAGTGATGCAGGAACTTTTCCAGGGAATTATATTGCCTCAGTTACATAGAAGGTCAAAATAAATGATAATAACAGTCTCCCATGACCTTAAAGTCCATGAAATCTAAATAAATCTGGAAATAAGTGCAGTTAGAGAGAGATGAACAACATTTTCAGTGAAGTTAGTTTTTGCTGATGTTTACTTTGTAACAAGTAAGCTGGAATTCACAGTGAACTTGTCCAGTTGTCTTAGCCACACAGAGAAAAGCATAAGTTCTATTAGACATCCTAAATAAAAATTTAAGAAGTTTGCTTTGGCATTTTGAAGTTACATTCTGTTTAGAAATTTATCCAGCTTTATTTTACAAGAGAGAAAAATCTCTGAATGAAACTCTGCATTTTGGGGTTAACCAAAATGCCTTGTCCATTCTCTTCAACAATGCTTTTCCACCTTCCTGGTTTGCCTGTGATTGAACACCCAACTGATCCTACAGGTGGACTATAGGAAGATGCAGTTTTTTAACAAAATCTGAAATTTGTTTTCAGGAACACATCCTGCCAGAGCACAGCAGTAGCAATGAATGCATGCACAGCAGCATGCCGATGAACCTCTGATTGCACTCAGCAAGAGATGACAAGAACGCATGGTACCCAATCCACTGAACATACCCTTTCAATTTGAGAAAGCAAGGCAACGGATGAGCTTAGGCTGTATGAAGTGGAAATACATTTCACTCCACTGTATTTCTAATTTACTGACCCTTAGGTAAGGGAGAACAGGACTGAGACGATAAGCATTTATATTCTTTTTCTTTTCTCTGAAACAAATAAAAGAGCTCCAAATTCTATAGATAGTCCTGGGCTATATTTTTTTAATTCATCATAGTGTTCAGTAGAGAAAGAAATATTACTGACATTAATCATCATATGGGACTGCAAACCACTTGTCTGCTTCAGGAAGCTCAGAGACTCCTCTTTTAAATTGCCACCCTACTGTGAAACCATTTACAGCCTTAATAAGTGGGACTCCTGTCTACATCCCAATGAAAAAAAAAGATATAGGCAATGACTCCCCCCACAAGGTATTTTAAAAATTGATCTATTCTGTGTCCTGTCTGATAGACACAATAATGCAAATCTGTGAAAAACATGACAAAATTGCACACAGATAGACAGACCCACAACAGAGCATGCTGAACAGCTGCTAAACGTATAGAAGTCACACTGTTTCCTGCACTGATTGTTTGAGGATCTGAGCTTATTGAAGCCAGGGTGATTTGGAACAGCTTAGAGAGGAACTATTGACTGAAGAGCCCTTTTGTATGGAAAACCATTGTTCGGTAAAATTTTATGACTTCACAGCTTTTTAACAAGAGGAATTTTAACACAGAAAGTTTCCTTCGAGGTTTCTTTATGAAGTGGGTGAGCTGAGTTCCCCGTTTCTCCACAGATTAAGCTGTGTTCTAAGAAGCTTTCTCATCTTTCACCTACTGGAAGAAACAAAAGGCATAGCCTGGGTTTAGCAATGGTAGCCCCCCTCAATCAATCCCACCCACCTAAAAAGAGGAAGAAGAATTGCCAGCAATTCTATTATATTCTATTTATATTCTATTGAATACTATTCAATATTATTAAAGTTGTGATGGTTTTTAGAGGAGCTGCTGATGGTTACCAGGGTATGTCCCCTGGCTAATAGTTACATTATCGGGAATTCCCTCCCTGTTGGTGAGGACATTTGCTAGCAAGAAAGGCTTCAAGTTTCTGTTCACCACAGTGTCATTCCAACAAGGGGGGCAGAAGGGGCAACTAATGACTACCATGTTACATGGGGTCTTGTTCTGCATGGCATTCAGTGATCCAGAGGTAAAGGATCTTTCACCAGATGCAAAAAAGTGAGAAGACTCAGGCTACCGAAACACACTATGAAATATACTCTGGGTGCATGTGGGTTCTCTTGACACAGGGCTTTCTTCAGTGGCTTGTCCCCAGTTAAAATAGTATGGTATCATGTGCATAGTAACACTCATACAGCATTTCTAATGCTGCAGCATTAGCCCTGGAGCACAGGGAAGGAGAAGCAGATACCAAAATATGTAGACATCAAAAGTACCCTCATTACATTCCAAAGTCTTATTAAAATCCACTGTAATCCTCCTTGCCAGGTCCTTTCTGCCAGACTATCACTCATGGTCTTTACAACCCGTACTCATAAACCTGAAGAATTATGTTTCATCTCACATTAGATTTTAAATGCCATTTCTAAAATGCTGTTCTGTGTCAGGACACAGCCAGGACACTATCTGATGAGAAACTAAAGTGTAAATTTTTATTATACTTTCAAAATATATCTAAATGGAGGCCAAAAGATTTTAATGCTTGTACAAGCATAAAAAAATATTCTGAACTACCATGTTCCAATGGGACTTATTTTTCTTAGTGCTGTCCTTCCCTGATACCGGAGACATTTTCCTGATCATATGTCCTTTATGCTTTACTCTTTTTTTTTTCCACCCTGACTCAAGGAATCTTTATATTAATTAGAATAAGCCACGGTCAAAGCAGAGGATGTGAGTGAGCCTAAGGAAGTGAAGACCCTTTTCAATATATTTTAATATCCTAAATCTTCTTGCTCTGTAAATTGCATCATTGTGGGATTTATTCTCCTCATTTTTTCCAGTATTTGGACTTGATAGGAAAGCCTAATGGTCTCAAAAGAAAAAAGCTGCATCTTGAAAGGCAACAATTACTCCCTATGTGGTAGTGAACTCCCACAACTACAAATTGATGTCAGTGCACGACACAGCCAGCTGTGGGGGGGGAGGGCAGCTGGAAACATACCTCAGGGACAAATGCCATTTATCTGTCATTTTGTTGGTGAAGCACCACACAAAATCTTGTCTCGACTGAGCAGTGAAATGGCAGGTCCACTGGCACTCTCTTTTTTTTTTTTTTGCAAATCATGCATATTTAGAGTAGCACTACAGAAAATACTTGAAAAAGCCATGAGCTTATTTCCTTTTCCTGGCATTTGAAGCTCTGTGCTCTAACAGCAGAGCGGAAACCTCAGAGAAACCCACCTGTAATTCCCTGGCACTGTGCTGTGTGGAGAGGCTCCCTAATACTGCTGCAGGGGGAGTGGTGGCAGTTAGTTTCCCTTTACACTTGTACCAGATCTGCAGCTGCAGCTTGAGCCATTTTCAATTCTGGATTTGATAAGTACTGCTGTGATTACTGTACTCAGTGTGTGGTCTGGAAGGGAAGAGGCCCCTCCTTGGGGGACAGCAGCACAAGTGCCACGCACTTCAAGCAAGACAGCTTGGGGCTGCCGTAGTGTCATCTCTCTTTTGTACGTGGGGGGAAGCTGCCTTATTTGTGTCACTTATGCCTTCCTTCTTGTCAGAAATTTAGTTTAAGATACTTTCTCCTGTTATACACTCTGTGCTGTGACAGCCTTTAAGAGTGGGCATGGGTTTTACGACTTACAGAGTGCCAGGAATGTGAATGGTGCCACAAATATGAGAGGTATATGGTCCCTGCAGCTTATTCTCAAATCAGAGGTATGTTTACAGCAGCAGCAGCAAAGAGCTGAATTCCAAAGATTATCACCCCAACTATTTCTTTTATAGTTATCTCTGAGCTCAAGACATATTTGATAAGAAAATATTTTACCCAGCAACACCTCTTTATTTTCTTCTCTCAGAGTAAAATAATTGCCACACTTCTGAAACCTTATGGATCAATACTGCACTTTTAAAGGAGATGATGGGAGAAAGGCAAATGGGATATACAAGAATTGCAGGACCATTATGGCCAGGTGCATGAGAATATTTATGACTTTATAACAGCTGAAAATAATTTGTGAATATGCAAGATGTGTACGTGAATAATTTTGTGTCAGCTTGGTAATAAAAACCAAACAGCATTATAAATAACCTGACAGTCTCAGAGCATTCATGTCATGCATGTGGGGGGAGGGGAGAGATATTACGTATGTTTCACACATACTTTATTCCTGTGAATGCTAAAAGTCTAGTCCTCCCAGGAGTGGAAAAGGACTTACATGGTCCTGAGACTGCTTGGGCTTAGACAGGTGTTACACTGTCCTCCAAGCTGAGGTGTAGCTTTCCCTACATCAACACTATGCGTGGCGCTGCTGGACCCATCAGGAGAGTCACCCCCACTGGGTGAAAGCAGCTTACCAGTGCCTAGAGGAACTCTGCCTCCCAAATTATATTGCCACATTCAACAGAGAAAGTTGTTTCTGAAGGCGAAATAAGCTGACTTCTACTTTTGCCTATGCAGGCTGTGTCTCTCTCTCTGACCAGGCCTATCCATGATAGGTTGGTCAGTGCTGGAGGTAGGGGGAACACCTCGTCCCCAGAAGGGGTGGCCTGTTGCCTTACATCGAATTAGTGGCACAGTTTCAGATCGCTCAGGGCCAGGGTGAGCAGCACAGTTTCTGGGCACCAGGGACCAAGAGTAGTCTTGTGAGAAAGAGGAGGCGTGATGCCCCAGGCAGTTGCCAGCCCCAGGTGCAGGATGGAGTCAGGCAACAGTGCCCAGACCAGGAAAGCAGCACCTCAAACCCAGAGGCTGTTCCTGCTCTTTACAATGCTTCCCTGGGGAGGCAAGAGACATCCCACAACAGAAATTGAGGTTTTGTAAGGTGGTTGATGAAGAAAAAGGAGAAGGCCAAATCCATGTGCAGGACCAGCTTTAAAGCAGGACTCAGACACCTTCAGCATTGGCATGGATGCACCAGCTGGATGTCTACAGTTACTTAAAGGTGTGAAAATGCACCAAATAAGCAGTTATCACCTTCTTGCTGTGTTTGTGAGCACCCCCACTGTATCAGACAGTGCTGGGTGGCCCTTCTTTAGGAGAAAAGGTAGTAAATTACTTCAAATTTAAATGGGATTAAGAATATGCCCACTGCAAGAACTGCACAGCAGCTGGGAGAGCCAGAGGCTGTCTCTATAGAGTCATTAAGAAGCTGTTAAGAAAAGCAAACCTGTTGCTGACATTAAGCAGAGGTCTGCATCTACACTGGAGAATATCCAAAAGTCTAAAAATAAAAAAATAAAAAAAACATTGAAAATGCATTGATTTTCATTTTTACTGTGAAGCCTGGAATATTGCAGGATGAAAATAAAAGTAAGAGCTCGCTGAGAGTGTATCCTTAGAAACACCAACAGCAACATCTGAAATTTTCAACTAGCAAATGAGTGTCTGTGCCTGTTGTCCACAACTGTATGAATTCATTATACTAACAGTTGTGTTGATGTAGCTGTGATGGTACAAGGATAAAAGCAGTCAAGGTTTGTCAGGAGAAGCAGTATCTTTTACTACATTAGGACATGAAGAAGGGCATATGTGCCTGTAAGATTTCCTGGGTTTTTCCAAGTATAGCAGTCAATCTAATAAAGGACATTATCTCTCCTGATAAACTTTGCCTCATTCTTATTACACTACGCAGTTTTCTTTCTTTCTGCCAGACTTGCTTATACTTAAAAAAAAGTTGTTTGTGTTCAATATTTATTTACATTGCTTTAATACTATCCCAAAAGGCAAGCTGGGAGGGAGGGGAGGATGTTCCTCTGCTATAACATCTTTCTCTCCCAACAAACCATCACAAGTCATTTATTAGCAATGGATTTGTCTGGACTGAAACTGCTGGAAACAAACTAAAACAATAGATTCAGAGTACATGTTGTTCATGTGCTTGCCATATGCCTATGTTGCAAGCACTGCCAGGTCCACACACAGTTATTCAATATTGAACGAATATTATTCAACTTTTACTGAAATCCTCTGCGATTTCATCAGTAAGATGCATTTCTGTAATCCAGATGGGATCAGTGACATGGCTTAATAACAGAGGCAGCTCTGGAAATCAAGGTGATTATCAACGTACAGGCCACCCACTCTGTGCCATTTATGGGGATCTGCCAAACAAAACAGGAAGAGAAACTGGCATCTACTGTGTATCAGCAGCAGAGACATTTTGTTACTTTATTTATTGATCTATTTATTGATTTATGATGTGGGTGGAGCTTTGGGGGAAAGAAAGCTGCCTTTTAAAGACTGAATCTATAAAATCAGCATGTGAGGATAGTTAGTGACACTGTTCTGCGAACATTTGTGTCAGACACCAAGAGCTTCTGCTGGTTTTTTTTGTACAGAGTATGTCATTAAACATCCTCCTTTTCAGAACTGTGCTGCTTTGGAAATAAAGCACAATATGCTTTGTTTATCCATTCTGAGCAACTCACTTATTGTATTTGGGTGCAGGTGGTTAAGTGTGATATACATAAAACATCTTCAGAAGCTTTTAGTCTGGAGAACTTCCTTACCAAAAAAATTTCAAGTTTTAATTAAAACTGTGGTCTGTGGGCCATACTACTCTGTCTTGCAGGAAAACAGCCCCAGAAGAGTGATTGGAAGAAATATGTTTAGAACTCAGGTGGAGTTACTGTAAACTATCAAAATTAGGAGACAGACTTAAACATGAAATTGCCCTAATGCTATCACAGCTGTAGACCCAAACAGCACATTTCTGTGATTGACATCTCAAAGCAGTATGTCTCAAAAATGCAGAACTACAACAGCTGTCATGCTATGGGAGAACCTGCTGAGGGAGCCAGTCCAACAGCTCGTTGCAGAGAGCAGGAAGGACCACGTAACCTTAAACCCTTTCCTGTTACGTGACTGAAGTCATGTTTGCGACATACACCAAAATTGCAAAGAAGGAGAAAGAAGAAATGGGGTGGGCCTGGGTTTTGGCCACTGATGGGCACATACTTCAAGCCATGTGGCAGGGAGGAGTTTCAGGACCCTTAGGAATAAAGGAAGCCAGAAGTGAGCTGCTAGAGCAACTCCACAAGCCTGCAGCTTTGCAGAGAAGCAATAGGACAGACAGTAATAATTGATATGTTTACAGATTTTGATTGCTCTTAAACACAGGAGCCAGAAACAAATTATCTTGCCTGGTGCTGCTTTTTTGATTTCCCCTCTACAGAAACTCCATCCACTTGCCCTTGGGCATTAGGCATTTGCCTCACAAGCTGATTTCTATCTTCATGTCTATTTCTTTGGCTCTCGTAACTCCTTGTTCTAGTCCCTCAGCTGTGACACATTCCTCATTCTTCTGTCTGTAGCCCTCATCCTTGGGTTGTCCTACTGGAGGTTATGTCCAGAACTCACATCTTCCAGGCATCTCTCCAGGCCTCTTTTGCAACCAGGTCCACTTCTTCTCCTGTAAGTCTCTCATCCCTTTCGCTAGCCACCTCTTGCCTCCAGATCCCCTTCACCTCCACTAGATACCTTCCTATCACGCTCTCCTGGTTCCACCTGGGATAGAGTTAATTTTCTTTCTAGTAGCTGGTATAGTGTCATGTTTTGGATTTGTGCTGAAAACAGTGTTGATAACACAGGGGTGTTTTATTTACTGCTGAGCAATACTTACACAGAGGCCTTTTCAGTCTCTCACCCCACCCCACCAGTGAGGAGGCTGGGGGAGCACAAGAAATTGGTAGGGGACACAGCTGGGACAGCTGACCCCAACTGACCAAAGGGATATTCCACACCATATGACATCATGCTCAGCATACAAAGCTGGGGGAAGAAGAAGGAAGGGGGGGACATTCAGAGTTACGTTTTTTTGTCTTTCCAAGTAACCATTACATGTGATGGAGCCCTGCTTTCCTGGAGATGGATGAACCTGCCTGCCGATAAGGAGTGATGGATGAATTCCTTGTTTTGCTTTGCATGTGTGCGCAGCTTTTGCTTTACCTATTAAACTGTCTTTATCTCAGCCCATGAGTTTTCTCACTTTTGCCCTCCTGATTCTCTCCCCCATCCCACTGTGAGGGAGGTGAGTGGCCGCGTGGTGCTTAGTTGCCAGCTGGGGTTAAACCACGACACATGCATGCCTTTCTTCAGTAAAAGGCTCTCTTTCCAGGTGACCCAGACATTTTGCCACTGGAAAACACAGGAGAGAAGAAAGAAACTAGGTAAAGACAGGCCCTTGACTGAAATTACAAAGTATTCAACTCATGCTAGGAAAAAAGATTTAACTTATCTTGATCTTACAGTTGCTTTAATTTTCCCAGTTATTGGTCCCACCCAAGGACCAAAACAAATTAAGGAAGTCAAGAAGCCATTTCCCAGAATGATCTACCCATGTGCCTGAGATCAAGGAAACACAAGAAAAGAAGCAGACATAGCCCAAGCTGCAGTAAACCCTGGAGGAGCTCACTGGTATGAGCTCCTTCAGTTGTTTAAGCTGGCTTGGATTCTTTGCACTAAAATATTAGGCAATCAGGATGTACAGGTTCAAAACAGATATTACACCCTCAGATGACTTAAATTGACTCAAGTTATAAGATTTGCTTGTCTTGTAACTCTCACATGGACTCACAACTCTATTTACAGTTTTAGAAAGTCAGCCCTTAGGTTGAAGCATGCTTAAAAATGCTGCTGGGAAGTCTGTGTTTGACTGTTTGGCTGCGCTGCTGAGGGCAGCATGAACCCTTGCTCTGTGGCCTTTGTGGCCCCGCACTGTGCCCAAAAAGCCTCCAGGCAACTTGAAGCTGCTAGTCTGCCCAGGGAACTCCAACCTCTTTCTTGCTGCTAATGCTGAAATTCGGTTTCTTTTCCAGCCTACTTCTTCTCCCTACTTTTCTTTCTCCCACTCTCCTGTACATACTAAGATCCCTCTGTCACCATCCTCTGCATGTGAGGGAGAAGCCCATTCTGGTCACATTTGAGAGATTTCCATTCTGTTTGAAGTGAAATGTTTACTGTAACCCTAAATCACTAGTGCCGCTCAGCTGGTACACATAGGCCGGAGAGTAGGGGGTGGAGTGGATTAGAAAGGAGATGCATGTGAAAACCCAGGCTAGAATAAAAAGGGAACATAAATACTCAGTTACACTTTCACGCTAAACCTTATTGGTCAAAGCAGAGATAAAACCAAAGCCAGACAAACTAGGAAATCTGAGTGACAGATTAAAGCAGCCTTACATGCTGTAAATATTAGATGAATACAACAGTAAATCTGTATCTGTAACAAAAAAGGCAATATAACCACCTTTGATCAGCGAGAAGGTATACAACATTCTTTCATGTTCTTCAAAGGCGAAAAGATGTTTTATTTACCTAATGTCACTTATACCATTGTTTGCTCTACCAGAGCAAGATCTAGAGGTATTTCTGCTTGTGTGGACCCCAGTGAAAGATAAAAGCCCATAAAGCAGTCAGATGATCCAACTCCTAACCATATGTTAGCCCGTGGGTAGGAACAGAACTACACAGGGGATTTAGACCAAAGTCTGCCAGCAGAGCAGACATAAACCAGAACCAGGTGTGCCCTTATGGGCTGATCTCCTGTAGTGTTGATCCTTCTTCAATATTGTGTTGACATCAGTGGGCTTTTGGTGTGAGCATGCCCAGTTGGCTCTTTCGGAAGTTATTAATGTGGACAGCACGCTGTTGAGAGGTGTGTGAAAGGCAGGACCTTCTGCTGGATTGTCAGACCTTCCAGCTCAGCGTGGAGCTGAGATGTGCTGTGATCTGCGTATGGCTGAGGTCGGAATAAAGATCACAAGCTCTGATGTCTTTACCTGGGTTTCACTGGGTTCTGGCTCAAGCAAAACACCCTTGAAATCAGCATTTGATTTGTTTTTCGATTTTTCCTTTAAAAGAAGAAGAAAAAAAGACTCTTGGAGAGAGACGTTGAATGAACGTATGAAGCTTACAGTGACGTTAGAAGAAACAAAATAGGGGAATAAAATAACAGGCAAGCCTAGCAGGGTTTTATTTTGTGGTCATAGTGCCGCTCCCCCCCCCCCCCACCCCCCCCCCCGCGAGGTACCTGTGTTCAGACAGCTGCGTGGCTCCCCACTGATTTTTAACCTTGTTTATTTACACAGCAGCGTACACAAACCCTAAAGACCTAACTCGCTCGCCTAACCCGGACTTGTTCCGCTTTT
>VYZV01017198.1:27173-39028 GCA_013401275.1 Pandion haliaetus | reverse complement strand
GACCCCGCCGCCCGGCTGCCGCTTCCGCGCTCCCGCAGCACCCCTCAGCGGCGAGGCCGCCGCGGCACCAGCCGCTTGCCGGCAGGCGGTCTCTCTTACCCGGCGATTTTTCCGCCCTTCGGTACGACCGGAGGAGGAGAAGGAGGGTGCCTCCGGCCAGCGGCACGAAGGCGTTTCGCCAGCCCCCAGGGCCTGCTCAGCAGCCCCGCGGAGCGAATCCCGGCCGTGCCTGGGTCTGTCCCAGCAGCGAGGCCAACCTATGCCTCCTTCCCGGAAAGTGGGTCCGTGGTCCTGGCCTGCATCAGCACTTGGGACCTGATCTTTTGCTCTCTTCGCTTCAGTAACAGCAGTTCAATATTCAGTAAGAGGTATCAGTCGGTCTGATTAACACCATTGGTCGCTCCCCTGCAAGAAATGCATGCTACCTCAAATACCCTATTAGGACTGAGTATCTAAGCAAGCTGGATGACAACTCTGTACTTCTGCTCGAAATACAATATCCATTCTCAGCAGAAGATGTCTGTTCCTTGTTCTCTGCAAGGAGTCATTCTGTCTCTCTAGGGATTGAGCCAAACTCCACCAAGGTCACCGGAAATTTTTCCTGCCTTGCTTTCCATGCCGATAGACTGGTACTTTCTAAAGGACACTCGTAGAAGTTGGCCTAGCCTGCTCAGGGGAATTCAAGCAGCTACAATACTACTATATGCTGCATCTTTTTTCTTCAAGAAGTTATTTTAAGCTGTGCATTCTTTAGGGAAAGAATTGAATTCTCCAGCACTTGCAGCGCTAACATATTCTAAGTCATTAAACAGCAGTGATACTAACCAGCCGTCCCTACATTTGTGTTAATAAGCCTTCCAAGAAAGTGCCTTCACATCTTAGTATCTCTGATGTGGGATAAGTGTTCTTGTCTCCATGGAGGGACACTTTGCCCCAGAGACCTTAACGATCACCTCTGACCACATGCTAAGTTTGTACCAGCATCAGTCCTCAGGCTAGATAACTTCTGTTCTATTGCTCCAGCTTAGGTACCTGAGTCACACCCCCCCCCCTCTTTCTCCCTCTCTCCACCCCCAGGTATGCTTTAGTCTATGTCAGAGCAAAACCGCCTTTAACTTCTTCCTTTCCTTTGCCAAGTATTTTTGTATGAAGAGGTTTTTACCATTATTTCTTTCCACTAGTTACTTACATCTTAAATCCTCAGTCACCTGTCTGTTGGAAGACAGCAGAACTTTGACGTCCACTTATTTGATTTTCATTAAGAGATTTACTGGAGATATTCCCCCAGCACAAACTCACACTGTGCTCACAATGGAGCCAGGTCTTGCAATAGGAGGACACACCTTCTAGGTCACTTCAGCAAAGTTGCTCTTCGTACTGAAATAGGCCTTTATCATCTTGAACAGTAGCAAGCATAATTATTTGGCCACGCAGAATTTTGCCATCCTTGACATTTCCGAAAGGTTTCCTGGGAAAGCCCAACAGATTTTTAATCTGTTCACAGGGAGTAACAATCCTCGTTGCCTCAATACTTCAGGGAGGTACAAACTGCAGTAGGTCTACCTCCAGTAGATTTTACACTCTCCCCTTGTGCTAGCAAAGCTATCAAGTTGGGACTTTGGCGTGTAAAGCTGTGTTTGACCTTGCTCCCCACTCCTTCTCTCTGTACTATTCAGCTCTGAAGTTTGTAGCGTGGCGGAGGGAAGAGAAGGGGAGAGAGGAATGTAATAGCTCTCTTGGGCCAGCTGCCTTTCCTGTGTTTTGATTCACTGAGCAAGTAGCCAGTAATGCTAGCCAGACTTTTTTCATTCAGCTTTCTTTCTTGGCAATAATAGTAAAATTAAAAACAAAACAAACAAAAAAAAACCAACACAAAAACCCGCAAAAGTTTTGGAGAGGCAGAACTGTTTTACAGGTTGTTTCTTTTTTGTCCATCTGCTACTGTTTTTCATGACAAATGCCCAGATTCACTTAGACTGGAAACATAGAGGTTTAGTTTGGAACATACTTTGTATAAACATTTCAGTTACTCTTGTTTGTAATCACTTCTGAAAGGCTAGGATACACCAAAATCAGTGTAGGAGACTTTGGTTAGAAGTGTATTTTGCTATCACTCTCTCAACTTGCTGAGTAAGCTGGCCAGCAATTTTAATGTAAATCACACATACTGTTCTAAAATGGGGACCTAAGTGTGTAAGTGTGGGTGTAGGTACCTAGCTTTAATATCCAAGACTGAAAGTGTGGTTCAGAAAGCTCTCATTGTCTCACGGCTGTCCCAGGAGATTCAGGGGGATGTCAAGGGGCAGTTTATACCAGATGTCTGCCATGCTTCTGCTGCAGCCACAGGCAGTGACTGATAGTCTGCCTCACTTTGGAAAACTCAGTTGTAATGTTGAACTTTGCCTTCACCCCCAGAAACCCAAATGTACGAAGATATATGCGACCATGGCTTAAAGAACATGCATAGATTCTGCAAGTATGCCCTTAACCAAGAAAACTCTTGAAAAAGAAAGAAAAAAAAAGACAATTGGCCCTTTACACACAGGTTATGATTAATTCATGATTCTTTAAATGCCATTATGATATGAAGATGAGAGGACATAGCAGAATAGCCAAGAAGACCATTTGCAGCTTCTCTGTCTTTCCACTGTGTTTTAGGAGGACTGACATTTTCTGAAGTGCATACTGCAGTCACTGTCAAGGCGAATCCCATCAGCTGCTCCCTCAGCAAAGCACTCCTCCCTCCTACAGCTCTTTCATGCTGTTACCACATATCAGTATATCGCAAATAAATCTTTCAGGCAAACTGCCATATCAAATTCTTTCTCTTGCGGGTGGTCCTTGAGAACAGTAGGGCCCTGTCTGTATTACCAGTCTTGATAACAGACTGTTTACAACATTAGGATTCAGTGGTTTAGATTCCTCCCCCCCCACCCCCCCCCGCTGTAAATCGCTTGTCTAGACAGATTTGGAACTCCAATCTTTGTGAAAGTAAGGCTTTGACTCAGTTACTGATGTAATCCACTAATTGATTTATCATCATATTGTTAAAAGCAATCTTGCACTGCATAGTTCCCAATTTCCTTAATCTAGTAGTTTTGCTGACTAACTAGTTTTTTTTTCTTGAGTGATTGTCTCCTTTCCCTGAACATTGGACTAGCTCAATAACTGGAACCTGTGTGAGTCAAAGATTTTGGTCTTTGCATCCCACAACTGTAAATTGTTTTAGCTTGGAATCTCTTTACTGAACAAGCAGTGATTTTGGGGGGAAAAAAAAAGAAAGAGTCAAAATTAAAAAAAAATAACCCACAACTTTATACTGGCCTACACATTCAAAACCTTAGTGAATGCTTGCACTGTCATACTTAAAAGGAGCCTGAAGTTCAAAAATACCTAATTTTACACAAACTGAGGCCCTTACTGAGCCCAACTTCAAGTGAACTCAAGCTGCTAACACTTTGGCGTCACACCTGGGTGACCATGCACATGCACAAACACAGGGGCAAAGAAGGGGAATGTAATCACCACAAGCATATGAAAGAAAGAAAATTAGATTCTTATGTCTTACTTTGTGTGCTACACTGTACTTTCAGACCCCATTTGCTTCTTTCCATAGGTCCAGTGCTTTTCTTTCTAGCTCCCTTCTGCTCACTGATTGCTCAGAAAAATGGGAGATGTTCAGTTCCCTGCAGTAAAATCCCCAAATAAGCCCTTTTTGGGAACAACTGTGGGTACAACACACTCCTGAAGGGCCTGCCATCCCATGCCCTTCGCTTAACGCTTTTGCACTGCCATCAGTTGGGTGATTTTCTCAGGTCCCCAAACAAAACGGGGGCTCCTCAACCTCCCTGGCACCCGGCCCATAAGGAAGGTGGCCATGGCCAAGGCTCTTATGCCATGGAGGTACCAGAGCTGAGGGGACCTGGAACCAATGGTGGCCTTCCCTGCTGCCTATCCCCATGGCAAGGGGGTCTGCAGACAGGTTTGGGGGTTTTTTTCCTACTGCAGGGCCCTGGTTGGGTCCAAAAGTGGCACAGGGTGGGTAGACAGCTGCTGAAGCAGCCTCAAGGAGCACGGCCCTCACTAGATGGAGCTCTTCTTCAGCCGAAGGGACAGTGAAATGTTGAGGTGTCCTGTCCTTTGGGACCAGTACTGTTTGGTATTTTTATCAACAACATAGACAGTGGGATTATGTGCAGCCTCAGCATGTTTGCAGATGACACCAAGACGAGTGCTGCAGTTGATAAGCTTGAGGGAAGGGATGCCATCCAGAGCGATCTTGACAGGATTGAGGAAAGGTGGGCCAATTTGAACCTCACAAAGTTCAACAAGGCCAAGTGCAAGGTCCTGCACCTGGGTCAGGGCAATTTCCAGTATCAGTACAGACTGGGGGATGAATGGATTGAGAGCAGTCCTACAGAGAAGGACTCAGGGATACTAGTAGATGAAAAAATCACGTATGAGCTGGCAACATGCACTTGCATCCCAGAAAACCAAATCCATCCTGGGTTGCATCGAAAGGAGTGTGGCCAGCAGGTCGAGGGAGGTGCTTCTCCCTCTCTACTCCGTTCTCATGAGACCTCACCTGGAGTACTGCATCCAGTTCTGGGGTTCCCAGTACAAGAAGGACATGGACCTGTTAGAGCAGGTCTAGAGAGACCCACAAAAATGGTCAAAGGGTTGGAACACCTCTCGTATGAAGAAAGGCTGAGAGATTTGGGGTTGTTTAGCCTGGAAAAGAGAAGCCTCTGGGGAGACCTTAGTGCAACCTTTCAACATATAAAGGGGTCTTACAAGAAAGACAGAGAAGGACTTTTTCCCAGGGCTTGTAGTGACAGGACAAGGTTTTAAACTAGAAGAGCGTAGATTTGTATTAGATGTAAGGAAGAAATTCTTCACTATGAGGGCAGTGAGGCACTGGCACAGATTGCCCAGAGAGGTTGTGGATGCCCCATCCCTGGAAGTGTTAAAGGTCAGGTTGGCTGGGGCTTTGAGCAACCTGGTCTAATGGAAGCCCCCACCCTTACTGGAAGGCGGGACTAGATGATGTCTGAAGGTCCCTTCCAACCCAAACCATGCTGTGATTCTGTGACTCTAGGGAAAGGAGGCATAACTCTCTATTTAAGACCCAGGGAGAAGTTTCTTTCTCAAACTCCCTGCTGGAGTCAGGGTATAAGCACATAAGCACAGCAGGGTTTGGGTCTAGGTGGCTAGCCATTATTTTTGTTAATTAATTCGATGATATTCAACTTTCCCAGACCTGGGCCTCCCTGGAAGGCCAGGCATGCAGCTGGGGCTGAGGTGAGGTGGACAGTGTTTGCCTTGAGGTGATCCTCCTTCCCCTTGGTGATTTGGGGAAGGTGCTTCGCCTCTCTGCACCTCCCCTTCCCAGTCCATAAAACAGGGGTAACGCTGAATCCTTCTGCAAAGTCCATGGCGTGTAGGTGTGTACGTGTTTTTATTGTTATTAGCAATGTTTCAGGAAATCCCATGCAATGGGTGCTGGGGGGAAGCAGAAGGCCCAGCCTGCTGGTCTGCTCCTCCAACTTCTCCCCAGGCAGAGAGCGCTGGGAAAGACTCTGCCATTTTCCCCCTGTTTCCCCATCAGCCACATCCAAGTTTACCAGCACGAGCAGATGACAATATTTGAGCTGTTTGTTCGGCACTCAGAGGAGACACATGGCATACAAAATGAAGGGGAAGGCATGACTGCTTGTCCTCCAGGTTTCTGCACTGATGGCTGATCCACCCACCTACTTCTCCAAAGGACCAAAGAAGGAGAACTCACTCTCTGCAGCCTTACATTAATGCATTGTTAAAGACAGCATCCTGAAGATTGCAAGTCAGCAATATCCCAGTCTGATATTGTGCAAATAATGAGCCAAAAGATTAAAACATGGCTACTTTAACAGAGTGACCAGGCAAGAGCAGTGAGTAACAAGATCCTCCTGTTCCTCAAGAGAAACAAATCTATGTTGAGCTGATTGCTCAACTTCAGTAACAGCCTGCAAGAATCGTGCAGCATGCACAACCATAAACAAACATGAGACAAGAAATATGAAAATGTCAGTTGTCATAGATTACAGGACTTGTAAACCAAGTCTCCATTGGTCATTAACCTCTGCCTGTGCCAATGCTACTTCAGTGTTACTGAGGTCCCTGTACGTCAGATAAGCTGGTATGTTGTCTCCAGTGGCAAACGCAGAGATCTTTTGTCATTGTGGGGAGAGTGAAAGCAGGTTCTTTAACCTGAGTTAGGTAACTCATGTGAAAATCGGAACGAAAACAAAGGAATTTGTAGCTACATTATGTGTTATCATGACAAGCTGCAGGCAAGGGAGTCCTCAGGTTTGCTGCTGCTGCCACTGAATCCTCTAAGTGACCCCCCCACTGACTCAAGCGGAGCAGGAGCAGTCACTGCTTTGTAGGAGTTGCCTCACCCTGCTGGGACTATCACATGTGTAAACCAAACATGCAAAGAGCTGCCTGTGGGCAGCTGTATCTGAGAATATATTGCTTGAAAATATGTATCCATGGAGAAATGAGCACTTTTACCAATGGCAAACCCAAACTCTGCATTCCCCACTCAGGCCTCCTATTGAATGCATATTTCCCCCAGGGATTTCAGCTTTTGGCCCACATGTAATATGTATCATATATTATAGTCCATACTCATTTTTGGCACAGCTGCACAAGTATCACACTTAGAAGAATATAGTTTAATCACTTGAACACATAGTCTTTATGGAGTGATGAATGAACCATTCCTATTCCTTGCTTTTCAAACCAGCAATGCTGAAATGTCTAGTACAGATATCTCGTTTTCACTTTGAGATGTTTTTCTACATTGGGAGCTAATATTCAGTAGTAGTTTTATTTGAAAAATTATTTTATATTAAGGCATAAAATACAAGAGGCCATAGAGAAATATACAAGCCATTTAATTAAAAAGGCTATGAGATGTGATGGGCATATAGCACAAGAGGATTTTTTGAAAGATTTCTGCAGTCATAGAAAGAAATCGTTCCCTATTCCAAAGAAGAGAAAGTCATCACTTGATGGTGAGACAGGACCTAAGAGAAAATAATTAGAAAATATTTTGAAAAGACTGAACTGATTTCATACTCTAAGAATCAGTGATACTTTTGCTCCTGAACGACAGAACTGATTTAAAAAAACCCTTTCTCTACTGCTTTTATTTCTAATCATGATTAAGAGCACCAAAAAGAAATGTCTGCCTCCCTCCTTCCTTAAAAACCAGCAAACCTATGTTGAAATATATACTTCCACATGCACAAAGTGGAAGTTAAAACTTCCGCTTACAGACCATTAAAACTAATAGGCAAAATTTCTTCCAGGGGCCAGAGGTGGTATTTATTAAGCTTTATCCCCCACAGATGTAATTGCAGCTATTTTGTCCCAGGGAATTCTGGAGAAAGTTTCCACAAAGGGACAGCCTCCCAAGCAAACACTGCTGCTGCAACATTGCAGTGCTTCCACACTTTTTCTACTGTCCTTTGGGAGTATGGCTCAAATACTATTTTTATTCAAAGACAGGTTTTCATTTTCAGCACAGTCAAAAGGCTCATTTAAAATCCCATCTCCAGAGAGATATGATAATGTTGACACTGACATAATTTTATTAAGATCCATGTTTGCTTGTGTTTTCCTTAAAGCACCAAATTCTAGAATCATGCCATTATGTATGAATGGGAGCTTATCTAATTATATATAAAATAAATGTTTTGGGGGTTTGGGGTTTTTTTTGGAAGGGGGCACAGAAAAAGCATTGAACATGTGAATTTCAAAGGTTAAAAAAAAATCCAGACCAGAAATATAGAATACTTACAGTGTATTAAAATGTCAGCATTTTAGGCGTGAGCCAAGCCTTTTTTAACGCTGGGGTTTACCAATACTGATCTCTAAGTGAGCTACTTCTCCATTTCCAATTCTGGTATGAAAGAATGTAAGTGTATCAGCAGCTACTGAATTCAATGGCAAGACCTAGGAACCCATGTGAATAAGGTGATTTTTTTATGACTGCAGACCTTAGAACAGATCTGATTTTACTGCAAGAAAGATACATATCATTTTACATATCAAAATTTTCATTATTTCATTTCAGAGATCTCAGTGCAATCATTAGTTGTTCTTTTTGAGAATTACAGCAACAGGTATAGGAGGCATGTGCAGAAAGCTGGGACCCCATGGTGCTGTATTATAAGTCTATGTGTTGTTGCCTATATATGTCACTAGCTTGAATGCAGCAGACAAGAATTTCTGGAGCCAGCAGGATACATTTTGTGATTCTTCTCCATCCTGTGTGCCAAAGATTACAGAGACTTTTCCTCACTTTTGGCCAAAACCTGCCAACATATACTTACTTGTATTAATAAGGTCTTTGCTTTTTGAAACGCAGAAGTAAAATAAACCTGTAAAATGGAAAGATGCATTAAAATTACTGATTTTTAACAAACAGAATTACATCTGATTAAACAGAATAGAATAGAACAGAACAGAATAGGAGTGGTTCAGTTGGAAGGGACCTACAACCATCATCTAGTGCAACTGCCTGACCTCTTCAGGGCTGACCAAAAAGTAAAACATATTATGAAGGCCATTATCCAAATGCCTGGTTTTAAGGCACTGACAGGCATGGGGCATCAACCACCTCTCTAGGAAGCCTGTTCCAGCATGTGAGCACCCTTTCAGTAAAGAAATGTTTCCTAATGTCCAGTCTAAACATCCCCTGGCACAGCTTTGAATCATTCCCACGTCCTGTCACTGGACCCCAGGGAGAAGAGATCAGCACCTCCCTCTCCACTTCCCCTCCTCAGGAAGCTGCAGAGAGCAATGAGCTTGTCGCCCCTCAGCCACCTTCTTTGCAAACTGGACAAACCCAGAGTCCTCAGCCACTCCTCACAGGACATGCCTTCCAGCCCTTTCACTGGCTTTGCTGCCCTCCTCTGGACGTGTTTCAGGGCCTTAACATCCTTTTTAAACTGTGAGGCCCAGAACTGCACACAGCATTCAGGATGAGGCCGCACCATCACTACATACAGCAGGATAATCACCTCTTTTGACTGGCTGGTCATGCTGTGTTTGATACACCCCAGGATGCGGTTTGCTCTCCTGGCTGCCAGGGCACACTGCTCACTCACATGGAGCCTGCTGCTGACCAGCACCCCCAGATCCCTTTCTGCAGGGTGCTCTCCAGCCACTCCTCTCCCCATTTATGCTTGTGCCCAGCATTACTCCATCCTAGGTGCAGAATCCAGCATTTGAACTTGTTAAATTTCATGCCATTGATGATTGCCCAATGCTCCAATCTATCCAGATCCCTCTGCAGGGCCTCTTGTCCCTTGAGAAAGTCAACAGCACCTCCCAGTTTGGTGTCGTCACCAAGCTTGCTAATGGTGCATTCAACTACTGCATCCAGATCATTGATAAACATGTTGAACAGAACTGGCCTGAGAACTGACCCTTGAGTAACACCACTGGTGACCGGTCACCAGCCCCATTCATGACAACACTTTGAGCTCTGCCCTTCAGCCAGTTCTTCACCCAGCACACCATCGTCTCACAGTTGGACAATATGTCCAGAAGGATGCTGTGAGGGACAATATTAAAACCCTTACTAAAACCAAGAAGAACTACATCCACAGCCCCCCCTTCATCCATTACATTTATGACCTTATCATAGAAGGATATCAAATTAGTTAAACAGGACTTTCCCTTTGTGAACCCATGTTGACTGTGCATGATGATTGCATTGTCCTTGAAATGCTTTCTAATAGCACACAGTATGATCTTCATAAGTATCTACAATCAAAAGATTTGCCTTCTGGATTCATCCAGGAATGTAGAATTACTGCATATATTTGCTTGTGCTCCTGCCTTCTCCAGTCCATATCAGCTATTGCAAAGGATGAAGTAATTTACAGGCTTTAGACAGAAATACATTTTTTAAGGTTGCAGACTTCCAAAGGTCCAGTGTGTACTTTACACTCTGCAAGCTTTCTTTTTTTCTTGTTGCAAATTTCCTTGACTTTTCAGAAGAAGCCAAAGACACAAAACACTCACTGAAAGCATCAAAATACACTGTGAACAAGTTTGGAAATAAAACAAATTATATTATTTATGAACATTAAATAACTGTAAATATTTGTGGCCTCAAAGCTTATGTTAAAATAGTAATATAAATTTCTTAGAACCTATCTAATAGCACACAGAAGTCACTGGAACAGCTCTAGCAAATTTTATGGTCTTTGGAAAGAGACAGGAAGGTATTTACTTAATAGATTCATTGGATCAAGTAATTTATCACTTGATAGGTGATTTGGATGGAGCTATGGCTAAAACTCATTTGACTCCTTCCACATTCACACACACAGAGACACAGTAAAATGCATCCTGCTGGGCTTTCGCGTCGCACATCTTCCGAAAAAATATGACTCTGTTAGGGATTCCTCCACCGCTTCTTCAGATAAGTGGTAAATCCATGCAGGACTGCTTCTTGAATTCTGTCACTGTGGAATACCCATAAAGGGATGAACTGCAGGACACGTGCCTTTGGAATAATCAAGCAAAAACAATACAAAGGCAAAAGGTTATAGAAAACTCTTGAAAGAAATTAACTGAGTATTCAGAAAGGTCATAGAAAACAGCAAATGCAAAAACTTTTACTTTATATTTTCAGTATATGCATTTCTCTTAGAGGGAAACGTTAATTCCTCTCAGTTTTCAGCAAATCTGTTCTCTTTCCTATAGTTTCATTTAATTCTCATCATTAACAGCTGCCATGTATAAATATTTATTCTATTTTGTTAGCTTGATATCCTAAGGAAATTATGCTTATGTGATAGCACAATCTGGTTTTATGACCTTCCCCTTTGCCACTAATAACTTTTTAATCTGCTGGCACATTTTTATAAAGGAGTAGGGATCTCAGAAATATTCCTAATGGGGTTGTGAAAGCAGGCATCTAGAGAAAGGATAAAGACTAACCAGATACCAAACTGAGCTGAGCTCAAGACTCAAAAGTGGAGAAGGCCACACTGTGCTGATATCACTATGCTTTACTTGTGTATTCCTCCCTTCATGGTTTACTGGTGCCATATTAGCCTTAACAACCTATTCACTGTTTCTCATTTGATGTCGAACCTTAAGGTCTCTGAAATCAGTCAAAGGCAGCTGCTGAGCCCAGACAGCCTCCATTCAGCCTTTGGGACCCATTTACACACTATCAAATTCAATTACCAGCATTTCATGAGCTAGACATCCAAAAATCTCATCTCCAAAGGTGACATAATCCAGTGATTCACCAACAAACTCTTCTGCCGTCTTTGTAATAAGACCGGGTTTTTGGTACATTGTCATCGGAGTAGAAACACTGTAAGGAGCCACTGCCTAAAATAAGAAATCATAATAACAGTGTAATGTCATCTTTTACACAAGGCCATTGACTCTGCAGAATCCCACAGCATCTGACAAATTATAACAGATATTTGCAATTGATTAAGGCACTGTATGGGATAAGTAATGGTACTACATTGGAATAAGGAAAAAAGCTGCATACAGGGAGGAGGCAGAGCTTTGACAGGGTCACCCAGCACTTCCCCAAGAACGTCTACGCCATACACATTTAGGCATCTCAGATATTCTTGAAGAATTTGTTAAAATGAAGGCAAATACGGCAAGATATACCATCACCTGTATGATAACTCCCTTTGCCTTATACTCTGCTTGTAGTGCTTTGGAGAAAGTGCTTATAAAAGCCTAGGATAAGATAAAAAAAAATAACATTAGCATAGGAAACTACATACTTTCACATATGCTCACAAATATGTGCAAAC
>VYZV01017198.1:4610-27110 GCA_013401275.1 Pandion haliaetus | reverse complement strand
AAAGAAGTTAGCACAGTGCAGTGGTGAAAAACATAGAAATTAACTTTTCAAGACACATTTTCTGCTGGTGCACGTGAGCAATGGCAAAATTGACTCTATCTACACCAGAAAAGATGGAGGCTGTCATTGGCCCAAGCCAGACATAAAACAAGTACTGCTGCAGACTGGACTGAAAGCTTTGTCACGCTTATGAAAATGCAGAGATATAAATACCCGAGTCCCATTTATTCTAGCTATTGTTTCATGTGGCTCTCATCTCTGGCTGACACCTACCCTCCCAGTTCAACACTTACACTGCTGTTTCTCTTGCAATAAAAAGAGGAGCAAAATACAACTCGTGCCTTCAGTGTATACCTATTAGCATAGCCTACAAATATGATTTTTGAAGTCGGGCGTTTGGGAATTTGGGGGGTTTTGTAGCTTTGACTTTAAGGTTTATCTTTCTAAGTTTTTTTCCACACCATGAAGAGTATGCATATGCTAACTTCTTTGTGTAAAAGCTGAGTTTCTTCTAAGACTGATTTTAGGAGTTAGAACTTTGAGAAATATTCAGAAACTTAACAACGTTGGATCATTCCTCTGTAACTAGAAATATAAAACTCCTACTAAGGAGAAAAAAATGACAGTGTTTCAAAGACATCACTTGACACGTCTTACAATTTAAATACCAATAGTGTTGTGATATTGCATGAAACATCAATCTGCTGACAAGTAAAATAATTTCCTTTCAGAGCATTGCAAAAAAAAGTCCATTTAAAAAGAAACAAAGGTAAAAAATACCCAAGAATTAAAAAAGTCCAGCCAATGTACCATATCACTTTGAAATAACACTGACTAAACTTTTTAAAGGAACTAAAATTGTCTGATTTGAATGTAGTTCAAGTTCTGAGTAATAAGAAACTTATGTTAAAAAGAGAAGAAGGAAATGGAAAACTAGAATTTCTTACCAAGAATAACTAGCTTTTTCTTACCAAGCTGAACTTTAGCCATGTTCAAGCAAATATTGTTGGAATTTTTAATCGGAAGCAAACCTAAGCTGAGCAAGTTGCTTCTGGAGTTTCAGTGAAAATCATTCACTCCTCATTTTTATAAGCTCTGGGGTTTTAATTCAGAGCAAAATTTCAAAGTGAAATCTGTGAAGTCAGGCAACTCACCAACCACCTACCAGGAATTTTATTCTTGGTTCCTTAAGCAAAATCTAGCACTTTTGTGCATCTACAGTTTTGAGTAAACTAGATAAGCCAGGCTGGTAGAAGTCATCACTTCCAGGAATGAGGACAGAATGTGAGCACTGGTATAATTCTATTTAATCACAGGCAAAAATGTTCCAATCATCAGATATACCTTCAGCCAGATTTCATTTACATAGCTTCACTGATTCTTAGTTCTCAGCCAGTGCTAATTTACATTACTTCTTTATTTCAGTGGAGCAACACTGATTTATGTCCTGAAAACCTGGACCTGTATTGCTGATACAAACACTTTGATAAACTTTTGATGGGGATTTCTTTATAAAGCAATGTGAAAGACTTACCTTAGAAGCTGAGTACATTGTGTATAATGGACAAGGGAAAGTACCCAGACCAGAGGACAGATTCAGAATAAGACCTTTCTGTCTGAAATTTAATTTGAACAGTTACATTCAGTATACATTTGACAGTATTATAGTTAAAGCCTGCATAAGTGGAAAACAACTTTCCCCCCGCAGAAGGCATGCCTCTCCTATTATACTGTAGACTACACTTTCAAAAGACCCAATTTTTATGGTTTAGTTAGGTGCAATTAAGTCCAAACCAGCTAGGAATAATGTCATAAGTGAAATTTAAATGCCTAGTGGAATCACAACCATGGGAACATTGCACATGCTATTGTACATCTAACATAGAAAAAAATGCCATCAGAGGAAAGATTTTATGCTTTTAAGTAATTGGTAGGTCCCCTTTGCTCATTAGCCAGCACATTCTTTTTCCTGCTTCGTGCCTCTGTTGTTTTAGCTTCTCTATTCACAACTCCCTGTACAAATCACTAAAAACAATTCATTCATCAACAACCAGGAAAAAAACAAACCAAAACAATTAAAGAGTAAGAGCTTATTTTGTTGCCAAAACAAAAAGCATGCACTGGCCTCTAAAATGCAGTAGTTAACAATGTTTTCTAGAAACTCCATCTGAAGACCTTAACTTCTGGTTTGAGGACCCCCATGTCTAAAACACACATTGCATTAAAAGGAGAAAAAAGATCCTTAATTGCATAGCTGAATTAATGTCTCTGGTGTAGTACAGGTATTTCCAGAGCTTAAAAAGTATTGTTCCAAGCTTAGCTACCACTCTTAGAAGAATATGACACTATATTAAAATACTGTTTCTTGCCTAATAAGACCCATCAGATGCCATTTTGTTTCTGCAACACCTGCATGTTTTTTTACTGCACACAGACCTATATTTTATATTTTCTGTCTTGTTCTACAGTTGACTGACAATTTGTGGTAGTTCCTATCATTCATTCACATAGCACTAACAGCAGCAGAAGAAATCTTACTGACTGACATAGTGTAAAATGCAGACGATAATAATGAAAAAGCATAGCTACCACTGAATAAACTGGCCTTAGCAGGTAAAAGCTATTGAAAGTTCTAGAAAAAATTATTTTTACCTTGCCTCCATTTGTTTCAAAATTATTTTTGTCATCTGTAAGACAAGTATGTTAAGAATTATATCTATTCTCCCTCTTTCTGATTGCATTTTTCAACTGATATTGTTTTATTCACAAGATTTTCCACTTGCCCAGGCCCCAGCCATATCTATACATATGTTCAAATAGCTAAAATGTGGCATATTCAAAGCTTTGGAAAACATTTTAGCAATGCTAATGGCCTGCAAATCATCTGCATTTTCAAAAAATTCCAAAGGTTTGTCTTCTAAGCGGTGGAAGTCTTATGCTTAATGAAAGCTTTTCAACAGTATCTGAATTTCATCATTCTTCAATACTGAATCATAACTGTAAGGGAAAGTTAACTTCATAGCATTTTTGTATTTTCACTTCTGGCTCTACCTGGACCAGAAAGAGCAGAAAATCATGAAAAGACAAGTTTTTTTCTGCAATCAAAAAGAGCTTTAGGATCTTTTTGATGCACATTATTTAATCATCCATTCTTATTTTAACAATAGACTTAATCACACTTATTATTTTTAAAGTGCAATTAAATCAATTTTTAGGTAAGATATCTGATTCTGTTGTATTTGAAGAGCATTATTGCTAGTTAGCCTAAGTCCCTAGGGAATTCATACTCATACTATTGACTCTTTATAAAAACACACATAATGTATGATTCTTCTCAGGATAAGAGTGTGACCTAACTTGTAAAGGGCAGTAATGAAAAATAGTGCAAATGAGTGATGCAGCTTAATTCAATCCTTGTTAATTCCCTATTTTTTCAGTAATGTCATTGTGCACAACAGGATAGTAGGAGCAGGGTGGGTTCACAAGCTTCATTTTCAGAAAGGTTAACAATGCAGGTGGGTCACGTCAGCTTGGGTGAAGGGGAATTTCCAGTAAAGTGGAAAGCATGGGAAAAAGGCCTGCTTTTGCAGTGCTGAAAATCCTGCTGA
This sequence comes from Pandion haliaetus, assembly GCA_013401275.1. Lineage (NCBI taxonomy): Eukaryota > Metazoa > Chordata > Aves > Accipitriformes > Pandionidae > Pandion > Pandion haliaetus. Next base: position 23,502 of record VYZV01017198.1, on the reverse strand, counting down.
CATCTATGGTAGCCAGGAATACCTGGAGCTCGGGCATCCCACTGCAAGAAGTGGTGAGCAGGATCCTAGCAGGAATGAAGGCAGAGAGAGGAGAAAAATAACCCAAACAGACTTAAAAGTAATTTGGACCTAGCCATGACAAATGCTGGTTAGGAGCATGATTTCTTCTTTGTATTTTGGAGGAAGGTGAATGTTCACGAAAGACTAAAAATGACCTGGCTGCAGCAGTGGGGGAAAGGAATCCCCATGCCCTGGTGAAGCAGAAGAAGTTGATTCTGAGGTATGTGTAAGGTGGGAAATGATAAAGGGAGAAACCTTTTGTATCCAGACTGAGAGGGTACAAAACGTTTGCCTGTTTTTTGTGAGGCATATATATGTAGCATTCAGATACTGCAGATATTTCTGTTCTTTTGACGTATAAATAGAACAAAACCTAGGAGCAGGAAGTTCACCAAACTACTTTATGGAAGAATTTGTTTCAAATGACTGATATTACATGATTTACTATCTGAAGTCATTAAGCAGCAGTACAAATTTGGGATGTAAAGTTTGCTAGCCAAAGAAAGATGAACATCTGTTGATAATTTTCATGTCATGTTTAGAAAGATATTAGGCAAGGTTGGGATGAACTACAAAGTTTTTGTTCTGCTCTTACTCACGTTAACATGCTGCTTGCGAACAGCAGAGCAATACAAATCTTAATCAGAGGTGGAAAGCATGAAACATAACTGTTCTTGTAAGGGAAGTAGCCAACCAAGATTAGCACCGAGAGGTAATACAGAATTAGGAGTCAGCTCCTTCAGTTTCTGTCCTGCACAGAATATATTTGTGGAACAGAATTGTTACAAAAAATGCAAGTACAGTACAAAAAGTCAAACTGCAGATCTTCCTGTCTTGAAGATTTTGATTCTGAAACAAATCCCCTTGTTTACCAAAACAAGCATGTTTTTGCAAAATGTTTCAGCTGCAGCATAACAATGTGTCTCAACTAAGCAACTGTGTTAAAATGTTTCCAGTCAGCTCTGATAAAAGTATTTCATTGGCAGTAGAAACAGATGGGGTCCTTAAAATAATGCTGACAATCCTGCTGAAAATTACTATCTGCTGATAAATTAAATGAAAATACACAGGAAAGCTAGTTGGTCAGTCTTGTGAGGGACTAATTTTTTCCAATAAAATACATTGCAGATGTAACATAGACGTGAGTGTGTCACATACCTTTGTAGCAGAAATAATGTTGCAGTTGACGAGGTTCTGCAGGAACCAAGAAAACAGTAATTTCACAGTTAACTTCAGGGAGTTTGTAGCTTATCTAGGAAAAAAGCTAGCAATTCCAACTGAAAAGCTTTCTAGCAAGGCAGTTGCTTTTAGAGCACATTGGGTTGCCTCGAATTGTCACTGACTGTGCCTGTGATGTGGGGTACTCAAAGGCAAGTAAGTCCCAATTAATTTTATTTTAAACACGCTGTTCAAATCTGCGTTGCATCCCTTTGATTGCATGCCCTCTGTTTTGCCCAGCCACGTCATTGCACATGGTGAAACCTGGAAGCCCAGTGCCCAGGCAGCGATGGCACTAGCAAACCAAGCTGGCTGAACACAGACAACAAATTACAGATGTGCCAGGCAGAGATTGAGTGGCTCTTGGTGACAGAGGTAGCCTCTCCGCGCAGCAAAAGCACTGCCATGTAGAGATACGCTCCCAAGACCAGCAGGCAAACACAAGTGGTAGCAGCAGCAGCAGAGGCGCCATCATATGGCTGCAGCTCTGAAGGAAGCAGCCTGCTTAGGGATCTCTGATTTGTAGTAGATATGATATATAGACTGAATGGATCCTGAGACAGGTGCTAGCAAGAAATTCTCACTTAGAAATTCTGGGTTTTTTTCATGGCTAATCCTGTAGAGCAATTGCATAAGGCAATGAAAAACTTGATCACATCCTTAATCCTGTCAAGCTATTATATGTGTATAAATTAATACACACACACACCCCCAATGTAAACTATGTTTAAATCAGGTTTATTTTTTCACATACTTAAGCAATGGTGTTCCAAAGAAAGTAAGGTTTAATAATACTAAAATGAACCCAACACTTCAGCTGTGGCTGTGACCAGGCTGGACCCCATTACATAACAGGTGAGTGGTGAGCCAGAGGAGCTGCTGACCCCTGGTACAACCAGGCCAGCTGCACTCTCCCCTCTATCTCTGGGTGCTTGCTGCAACTGAGCTGAAATCTACCATTCTTTTTCTCTTGCAAGCTCCTCTGAGCATTAAAAACAAATCAAAATATGCTTTTTCAGGCCCAGTTCTTTTCCCACTCAACTGAATAGTTAAATACACACTGATTGTAGCAGGGGCAGAATCTGTCCCTTGTTAAATGGAATTACAAAACCTCATTGTTGTATTGGAAGTAGAAATCCACAGAGTAATCCTACCTCATCTATGTCTGGTCCATCAAGGAAACGGCACGGAAGAGGGTTATGAAGCATTCCAACATTGTTAACTAATCAAAGGAAATATAATTATAAGAACCAAATCTAGACAAAGCACATAGTTCAACTAGTTAAACAAATGGCTTCTCCTTGAAACCCAGGAGCTTTTGAGTTGTATCTGCAGAGAAATGCTGTTTAGCATCGAGTCATGTTCTCACTGAAGTCACTGACACTGATCAGTGCTGACTTCAGGGAACAAAAAAATAGTCTGTTGCTACAGTTTGGGGTTTTGTTTGTTTGTTTGTGCATTGTTGTTGTTTCCTTTGTTTCACTATTAAAAGGATGATTTTCTTCACCAACACCAACACCCCGCGGCAAAACTTCCAAAACCACCATGTTTTCATCGTTGCTGCATGGATCATACCAATTAGTGTTAGCCACAGGCTCATTTCAGATTGAATATAAGAATTGCACGCAGCTGTAAAAAAACCAATAGTGAAAATTAATTCCTTGAGCCCAAATAGGCAAGAAGACACCCCACAAGCTGGATGCTGCTTATAAAGTGGCAGAAGAGGTTTCACAGTACAGAAGCCACTGTGCAGAGAAACAGGAAGCCTTTGGAGAATCCTAATTCACTTTCAAAACTTGTTCACAATGAGTAATGCTCAAATGCATTATGTAGCTATATGCTTGGTTTTAACTGTTGGCTAACAAGTTGTTACGACACATCATTTATACAATTCTCTGTTTAATACTCTGCAGCCATAAAATACTCTCCAGTTAACAGAACTTAACGACTCACCCAGAACACCAATATCCAAGCCTTGCAGACTTTTTTCAATATTCTCATATACCGAATTTTTAGTGAAATCAGCTTGGATAAGCTTCACCTTTTGACCTGTGATCTGCTCTGTAATTAAGAGAGAAAAATTAGAAAATCCCTTTGCATCTACCCAGAGAGAGGGCGAGCTGTAATTAAGTAATGACAGAAACAATCAGATGTCTCATTTAGTAATGCTGGCTGTACAGTAAGCAATTGTTTCAACTTTCTTACTTTAAGAAATATTATGACACAAGCAAAACACTCTCACTGTACCCAGTTGTTTTCAGGGGAATGGCCTGGCAAATATAGGATGAATTTATGCCCTGAAATCAAATTAAGTTCCCTCACAAAATCTAAACACCATTTGGTCATTCAGTAAGGGTTAAAAAAAAAATAAACCAACAAAAAAAAAACCAAAAACCCAGAAATAAACAACACAGGACTTCTTCCCCTGGTTATCATAATATTTATAAATTAACACTGTCAGCATATGTTAGACAAGTGAATGTGGGTGCCAGTTCCTCTATGTAAGCAGAGTTTTGCAGAATGGTTTAAACGTGTTTTCATATATAAGATGAACATTTTAATAAGCAGGACTTATCTTTTTACATAGGAGGAGGGGAAAACAAGACTGGATGTGATTAAGTATTTTCTGCATTATTTTCAAACAATTCCTCTCCTATTTTGATATTTGCACTCCCATAGACTGAACCTTCCCCAGGATTTTGCAGGACTAAAAGGCTTTTTAGGGTAGGTATAGCTTAAATTTTACAAGGTCAATTTACACAGAAGGGAAAAGGAAATGTGTGTGATTTTTCCAGTGTCATTGCTATGCAGGAGTGGAGCCCAGCTGTACATTACCATTTTTCTCAGCAGTTGTTTTATTGCTGTTCATATTTTCAATGACATTTCATGAGGAAAAGAGGTAGAGGCTCTTATTTACTCATTTTTAAAAGCAAGGTTCTCCTTTAAAGGGGCCCAGTAAGGTCTCTTCTAACTAGCAGTTCACATTGTAAATTCTTGCTACTAAACCTGCTTTAAAGTTTTATGGGCAACCTGAAATCCAGATAAAGTTTGCTGAAAAAGTGACAGGCAAAGCTTGGAAATGTCAGTAGACAATTGAGTTTCATACTCGCTGTAAGTGGCAGGAATTCAGGTGCATGCAGATGGCAGAAACCCTGTGCTGGATCCTGTTTGGGAAACCATCTCTGCTTGTTTGGAGCCTGATTTTACCATACAGGCAACAGAGAGCATTGCCTTTAATAGGAATCAGACTTACTGATTTCTATCCAGAAATCTTGCCTCATACCTTGGTGTGCATTCAGAGCTTAGGAAGAGGCCTTGCACCAGCTCCCACAGGAGAGCAAGGCTAGCAGAAAGCTGGCTTTGGGTCCAGAAGGCCAGTTTCCAACAGAACAGTGCCTGGGTTGGAGGACAAGAGAAAGTTTTTCCCTCCTAGTTGTTCCTCCTTGTCCCTCGATATACTGCACATCTCAACCATCTTACACTATTCAAGTAATGCAAGCAGTCTGAGGAAGCAGCAGACACTCTGACTCCAGATCGGAAATGCAGGCTGCGTCTTATGTGCAATTTTAAAGGACATCTGTCTCCATGACAGAAGAAAGGAGGAAGGGGTGCCCTTTTTCTTGCCCTCTTTCCAAGCTGTGTTTGTGTGTATGAAAGGGACGAAACACCCTTTGAACCTTCAACCTATAAAAGCAACTCTAGTGGCAAATGACCCCCTCGTGGTCTCAGGCTGAGGGAATGGTACAACTATAAAGAAAAGGATATTGTGAGTATAAATGCAGCGAGTGGGAAAGAACAGAACAACAGCTGGAGCAGACACCTACAGTGAACTTCTGATTGAAGAGCTCTATAAACAAAATGAGATGGTCTTAAAAAGTATAGTGGTGTTGTGGCCATCTTTCTTGTGGGCAATCAGAAGGGCAGCCAAATCTAGAGCAATGTAAAAACGGGGATGGGATCAAACAAACCATTTGGACTTTCTCTGCATCCCCGTGTCTGTACAGAACTGTACTGCTGCAGCCAGCACTGTCAGCCAACAAACAAGTACTCCAGATGGCTTTCCTCTGTCTCATTTAAGAATAAAACAATGTATTAAAAAACAATAAAACTATCATGCTGACAAATGAATTATCCAGGGATAGCTCTTCAGAAAATGATAGCAATTCTGGAAAGGAGAGAGCCAAAAAATAATTTCCAATGTTTCTTATGTCTCTCCCTCTCTGTGACAAAGATTTATGAGACTCTTTGAAGGCAAAGCTATTCCAACTCTTTTTAAAAGTCCTAAGTGTGCCAGAAGCAAAAAGCCTAGGTTTTCAAACACCAGGACATGTTACTGTCTTTTTTAAAAATTGAGAGAAAAATAATTTAAGGAAAATTAAAAACTTGAACTGAGTTGTTTAAACTGCTCTGTTATAAAATATATCATTAAGAAGGATACATCTAACTCCTTCTGAGCTCAGACCACTTGGGAATCCCACTTGTCAGGTAGGATAATGTGCTGCCTTTTGAAATTTACCAAGAAGAGAATAAATCAGGATGAAGCATGAAGTTAGTTAGGACATGCAGTCTGCCAGAAACTCTCCCTTTCTATTTAGAGAGTTATGAATATATTCTGAAAACCTGAGGTAGCAAACTGAATGCCTGAGTGACACAAGAACTGATCTTTGTAGAAAGAGGAGACCCTTTTGAAGTACTACATCAGAATTTGAATATGAAGAGAGAAGCACTCAGGCTAAGATGGCATTCATATTCAGTGGAAATTCGCAGAGAGGAGAGCAGAATGTGAAGTTATTTTAACAACAGAAAAAGGTTAAAAAAATATTTAAGACTGGGGAGAAATAGAAAAAGTTCTGTTAGATTATAAAACACAAGTTCTGGCTACATTTTGCAAGTCTCCTGGAGAAATTTATCTCCTCAGAAATACAAGATAACTTAGTTTCAGAGATAACAGAAAAATATAAAAGAAACAAAAAAGAATGAGGGTAAAAACAGAACTGCAANAAAAAAAAAAAAACCAAAACCAAAACAGAACCATGGGAATTACTACTAGTTACTAGAGCACTCAGAAAATTGGTCAAGGCCCTCAAGTGCTCTGTTATGTAGTAGTGCATATTGGGAAAACGGTCCTGCGCAATAACACTTTACCTCAGGGGATAAGCAAGACTCAACAGGCATTTTTAATAGCCTTTGAGAATGAAGGAAAGATGTACCAAGTGGGTTGTTTTATGCTAGTCAGTGATCTCAGCTTGTTACCTGCTTTGGTCTTGGAGCAGGAGGGGCGAGAGGCAGAGGACACAGTAGAGCAGGTTGGAAACTGAACCTGTAACAGGGACAGCTAAATGAATTAGCACCTTCACAGGTCTTAGTAGGAGCAAGGCACATTTTGTTCTCAACCGTGTGGGGTGATTTTTGTATTCACTGCTTTGTTTCATGTTAACAGGCATAATTTCAGGAGGGAGAGGTGGATAAGCTACTTCCTGCGTCACCAAACCCAAATTCATTAGCATGCTCAGCTACTGTAACTGGTACAGCTGTATTTTCTACTGCTTTCTGAGGATCACACACCTTACCTTCCCTTAAATACAAATTTATTTCTTCTAAAAAAAAAAAACCAAAACAAAAACCAACCCCAAAAACCAACACTAACCCCACTGCCCCCAAAACAACCAAACCCTTAAAAACCCAGCCACCCTTGTTGTCAATAATTTTTATGTCTTACAGAAGTGGCTTTTTTTGTTTGTTTGGCATTAACAGCCAAACAGTACAGACCCCAGTCATATAAATAACTCATAGAATCATTTAGGTTGGAAAAGACCAACCATCAACCATGCCCAATAAACCGTGTCATGAAGTGCCTCGTCTACATGCTTTTTGAATACTTCAGTGATGATGACTCCACCACTTCCCTGGGCAGCCTGTTCCAATGTCTGACAACTCTTTCAGTTAAAGAAATATTTCCTTATATCCAATCTAAACATCCCCTGCACAACTTGAGGCCACTTATTCTCATTCTATCACCAGCCACCTGACAGAAGAGACCAGCACCCACCTCACTACAACCTCCTTTCAGGTAGTTGGAGAGTGATAAGGTCTCTCCTCAGCCTTCTTTCCTCCAGACTAAATGACCCCAGTTTCCTCACCTGCTCCTCATCAGAGTTGCGCTCCAGGCCCCTCACCACCTTCGTTGCCCTTCTCTGGACACACTCCAGCGCCTCAATGTCTTTCCTGTAGTGAGGGGCCCAAAACTGAACACAGGACTCAAGGTGCGGCCTCACCAGTGCCAAGTACAGGGGGACGATCACTTCCCTGCTCCTGCTGGCCACACTACTTCTGATACAGGCCAGGATGCCGTTGGCCTTCTTGGCCACCTGGGCACACTGCTGGCTCATATTCAGCCGGCTGTCAACAAGCACCCCCAGATCCTAAGGTACAACATTTCAATTAGGACCTAGCTCTGCCTGTACAGCTTGTTAGATGTAGGCAGAAGAAATAAAAGTGTGGTCCATCATTTCTAATCTCCTGGTATTATGGTTTGATCAGTATTTCACAACCAGAGTACTAAATGTGTTAAATGAGCAGTACAGCTGGTGTAATGCTGTCATAGTTTAAGTCCAGCCAGCAACTAGGCATCACACAGACGCTTGCTCACTCCTCTCCTCCCCATCCCACTGGGATGGGGAGGAGAATCAGAAAAAAAAAGTAAAACTCATGGGTTGAGATAAGAACAATTTAATAACTAAAGTAAAATAAAATATAATACTAACAATAATAAAATATAATTTTCCTGGTTTCAGCTGGGATAGAGTTAATTTTCATTCTAGTAGCTAGTATTGTACTATGTTTTGGGTTCAGCATGAGAGAAGAATGTTTATAACACACTGATGGTTTCAGTTGTTGCTAAGTAATGTCTATATGAAGTCAAGGATTTTTCAGCTTCTCATGCCCAGCCAGCAAGAAGGCTGGAGGGGCACAAAAAGTTGGGAGGGGACACAGCCGCTCACACATTTCCCCCTCACCCAGTGGGATGGGGGAGACAATCAGGGAAAAAAAAGTAAAACTTGTGGGTTTCAATAAGGACAGTTTAATAGAACAGAAAGGAAGAAACTAATAATGATAATAATAACAATAATAAAATAATAATAATAGAAGTGTTGGAATATACAAAACAAGTGATGCACAATGCAATTGCTCACCACTCGCTGACCAATGCCCAGCAGTGATCCACCCCTCCCAGCCAGCTCCCCCCAGTTTGTGTACTGGGCATGACATCCTATGGAATGCAATATCCCTTTGGCCAGTTTGGGTCAGCTGTCCTGGATGTGTCCCCTCCCAACTTCTTGTGCACCTGCTTGCTGGCAGACCATGGGAAACTGAAAAATCCTTAACTTAGGATAAGCGCTACTTAGCAACAACTAAAACATCAGTGTGTTGTCAACATTATTCTCACACTAAATCCAAAACACACTGTACCAACTACTAAGAAGAAAAGTAACTCTATCCCAGCCCCAATCAGGACAAACAATCCTCTCTGTCTGCCCTCCACAAGACTTACTTTGTTATCTTTTATCTCATTCTAAAAGAGCTTTCCAGTCTGGGTGGATGGAAATCTGGTTTTCAATTCCAGTGCTTCTTTAGAGAAATGTTTTCCTTACTGTGGATTTCTGCCTGCTCCAGCTCTGAGAGCTGTTCTCACACACACCTGTGCCCCACAGGACTTGGAAAGTCAAACACTGAGATCTCTGAAATTACCCACAGCTTAGACTCTTTTAATTTCTATTTTTCAGTATCCAAACCGAATGTGACAGTATGATTAGGCAAACAATATCATCAGTTTGAAAAGGGAGCCAAGTCTTTTAATTATGGTGTCCAAGTAATTGCAAAAAGATACATGGTGTAGCTGTTAAGAAAAAGGAAACGAGTAATGTGTCCAGTCCTGCAACAAATTTACATAGCCCACAAGAAACTTTTTTCTCTCCCTCTCTGTGCCTTAAATCTCGTTGCCTGTTAGTTCAGGGTAATGACAACCGCTTGGAGCGAGATACTGCTTGTTTAAGCAGTTTAGAAAGAAAAACTCACGGAGAGTTAGAAAATTTAGGAAACAGTACAATCATTCTGGTTAAGTTTCTGCTTCATTTTTGTTTCTGTTGTTTACTTACTCACATAACATCACAGTAAGTTTAACTTTTCTTCCCTCCCAATTACTGCTTAGCTTAATTACAGTAAAGCCTGAGTCTGATATTGGAATCAGTGGAACATTTCCAAAGCTTTAACATAAGCCCACATCCAAAGCTCCCTGCTGATTTCAGTGGCCTCTAGGTGAGATACTCTATGCTCTTCATCACTGTATCTTCCTTTCTTTACTTTTGTTTGTGCCATCTACTTGTTGTTATGTACTCATTTCCAACCTGACACAATAGATAACAGAAGAGTCACTTTGGGCTTCAGCCAAAACCCACTGAGAATAGTGGGAAGATCTCACTGGAATTTGCCACCAGCTTCAGAAAACTTTGGGGAAGACTCTTTATGCCCACAACCCAGCTGAACATAGCGCGGAAACCTGATCAGTGTAGCCTTTGCTCCTGGGGTCACACCATCCACCTCCCAGCACCTTGGATCACATGGGTAACACTGCTGCAGTCAGGGAAGCTTCCTCACGTGCAGTCACAGGTCACTTTTGCACAAGGTGTAGGAGTGTTTGCAAGGTATGCTAACTCAGCAGCATCTTTCAGGACATGGAAGTCCTTCATTACATGCTGCTATGCAGTTCAGCACAGTATGGCCTCAATTAGGAAGGTGGCCAGTGGATGGCCTTATAATAAATTACAGTGCAGAGGAATTGACTGTATGTCATCTTTCCAGCCCTCCACCACCTTTTTTCTACTTAGCTATGTTAGTCTCAGGAATCTTATTGTTTTCATTCTGTGCTTCTGATTATAATTTACAATGCAAAGAAACTATAAAAACTCTTCCATCTTTTTTTCTTCAGGTTTCTATTATTGCAATTCTTTAACATTTAGCTGCAAAGAAATGCAACAATGACACCAGGGCTGAGCTAATTCCCACAGAAATTATTTTTTTATGGCTGTTTACTTAAAAGGGGCTAGTGTGGGCTAGAATCACATTGGTCTCATGGATACAACTGCTGTAGGGGCTATTTAGGGAGTTGATGCTTTCCTCCTCTGACACCCCTTGCTTCCCAAGGGAAAACAAGTCTATCCCTGGAAAAAAAAGCAGGGAAATTGGACAGAAAATTTCAGGGTCCAATCTTTGATTTTGGTAGCTGCAGGTTCAGAAGTTACAGACTTTTTCACTGACTTTCAAGTCTGCCACGTACCTGCAGAGGGATGCACTGCTCTCTCTGCAGGTAAGTATCCTGGACGTGATACTCTGTTGGAGTCAGCTGCTAAGCCTGCTTAAAGACAAGTCTTTCTGACAGAGGTGTAGTCTTGGAGTGACACATGCTTAACACAAGAACCTGTGAATCAAGGAATCTGGTGCATAGTAGCCATGTATAGAAAAAGAGACAATGGGAAGAATAACCTTGATTACATCAATCTTTAAAGTTAATGGAGGGTATAACCTTATTTGACTCCTAAATAAATCCTAACCGTTGATCTTAATGTATTTCAACAAGCCATTCCCCAGAGTAAATGGCTAATTTCCTCTGAAGAAAAGAAAGGGAATATTAATTCTAAAGACACGCTATTTTTAACTGCTTTATCAAAAGCCAAATGGAACTCAAAAACCCTAAAAAACCAACCAAACAAACAAACCAAAACCAAACCACGTACCTTGATTTCATTTTTACTCCTCCTTTGCCATGTTCCAAGAACTAGCCTAAAGGTAACCTTATTTTCCCAAGCACAAACTGTTTCATAGATCCCTCCAACAACTCTAGTATTACATCTCCTTTGCCTGTATTTACAGATTTTAAGGGCGGATGAAGTCAGTAAAGTACCCACATTCACTTTTTTTATTAAACCCATTACGCTGTTTGAATGATAGCATATATTTTTAAAGCAAACCATAACTAGAAGGGTTCAAGCAACACAGTAATAGCAAAAATTGAAGCAATACCTAGGGCTATATCTGTAGCAACATCTGGAGCCCTACTGTACTAGGTACTGTACCAAGGGAAGAGACCTTCAGTTCCCTGTAAGGCCAGCCTGCTAAATGGGAAGATAAATTTGAGGCAAACACTTACCAACTTCAGAGGCTACTCTCTGCAGTTTTTCAAGAGTTCTGCTTATCATAACTATATTTAATCCACGTTTTGCCAGCTACAGGAGAAGAATATAAAAGTTATTAGGAAACAGTAAGGTGACAAGAATATTTCAATTTTTTCTAGTTTTGCAATAAAAGCAATCATGGATTTTTAAAATTGCTTTCATTCACCTGTCACCTGCCTAATGGGTAAACAACAGATATTAAAACCACGCCAAACAATAATCAGTCTTCTAACAGTCTTCCAAAACATCTTCACTGTATAATCTTGGAGCCTTACAAGAAAAATATACTGGACAACAATCAAATCCCAGTAATATGAACAAAAATAAATAATCTGAGCCAATTTCAAATGAATGAAAGTCTGCAGGGACTGAAAGCAACATGAAATTTCCCAGAACCACATTTTTATTTCTACTTGGATTTGGGAGGCTAAATATGTAGATGACTTCCTAGCCATTTTATATCACCATCCACCCTCACATTTTTTATCCTGAGGAAGTAGATTAAGCATATTGAATTGAAGGCTCAAGAGTTTGAAAGGATTTGGACTTTATTAATATTCTTTTAATAGAAATAAAATCTGACACAGGTCAGATGCATACTTTTTTTTTTCCTCATTAGATGCAAACTAAAAAAAAAAAAAAAGAAACCAAGGAAAAAAGGTGAAGTCCATCCACCAAAACTCAAAATACAGTCACAGAAATGTACATTCACAAAGATGCTGGCAATAATTGAAGATTGTAGCTGTGAACACTACTTAACACAGTCTGTTTATAGTCAGTTTGGTATTACCATAAGCAGAACAAATGCAAAAGAAATAGAGAATGGTTTTCTCCTGTTTTCCTGAGGCCTCCTATTCCCACCAGTTACAGAGTTTTAGGCAAAGCCTGAAAGATAAACATGGCTCCAGCTTTTGAAACTAAGTTATTAACAAGTGGAAGCCAAAGAGAGTTGTGTGCATAAAGAAAGATAAAGCTGAAACTAGAAAAATGCCCATGAGAGCAAGAAGAAAGGGAGATAAATTGGTCAGCACAGAAGAAGAAGCCAATGTCATCTGAAAGTACCAGGTTTGGTTAGAAGAAGAAACTAACCAGCAAAGGCCACACACCAAAGACCCATTAATTTCCACAGCTGACTCCTTGCAATGCTTTCTCCTTAAACCTGTTCAAGGGAAACAGTTTGTCCTGAACTGGACAAACTGGGCTCTTCTGAAACAATGTACAGAATGTTAAGGAATAAGGACCTTTGTTCAAAAATTTGCTATATCAAGAGTACAAGGGCAGACCATCTATTAAATGCATCAGGCACAACCACTTGCATTTTCAGCACAGAGACCATGGTCACAATTCTGTGCTTCTGGGGACCGTCTAATGTAATTGACCGGTGCTCCAAAGAGAGCTGCACAGACTTAGATGCTCAGGAGTTCTGAAACATTGTTTTAAAGGCTTCATTTGAAGTTATCAGGAGGAGAACTCTAATTGCCTACATACTGGCAGATTTCCCTTTGTCCACAATGAGCTTGCTCAAGCTGTTTCCAGTTGGAGACATGGTCTCTGTTCCACGATCACTTGCTACTTTATGCCATTTGGGGGTGTTTGGATGGGGGTTATTTTAATTTTTGTGCCTTCAGACCCATAACCAAATATCAGCCATGTAATACACAAAATAAAAACAAAGTTCTGCTTCACTGAGCTTCTCGATATCATCTCAGCTATGTCTCTGTATTTAGTTTGGTAAAAAATCCCTCCTAAAACCAAAGTAAAAAATTATTCATGTTGCTAAGATTGCATTGTATTTCAGCTAAAACCACATGTTTGTGGCAACCTAATAAAATTGTTAACCATCAGGTGAGAGGACTCTGCCTTGCTGCTGTACACCAGTCTAAACAGAAGTATAAGGCTGCAGCAGATACTTCTCAAGGCAAAAGAGGCTACACACCTGAGCACTCTTTTTTGCTTCCTCACCCACATATAAAATGTGCATCCTTTTCAGAAATAGGTTTCACAGGACACTGCAACTACCATGAGATTCAAATGCACTCCCAAGCAAACAAAAAGAACTGCATTTAGAAAATAATTTCCTGGCTACGCACAGGAAAGGTTAAGTCAGGTTTAACACTACCACATTTCAAAAAAAGGTAACTTTTAGGGCAAACGACTTTAGCACAAAGCATTTTCTGAACATGCAAAGGCTTTGATGTTAGGGGATGGTATTTCTCCTCACAGTTAAGAATAAGCACTGACTCCCAGCACTGTGTAACGTGAAGCTGCTCTGCTTGGGTTAGGAAATCCTGACTCCCAGTGGCAAAGGACTAAATTGCTCCTGAATCTCAGCCTGCCAAAAAGTAAGATTATTACCGACTCCTGTCATAAGGAATTATGACAACCTAGCATTTAGAAGTGGGGTTAATAATGAAGAAAGATCAGGCAGGATCTGCAGTCCGGAATCTCAAACTCATCGTTAAAAAGTTTAAGCCTCCATTAAATTAGTACAAAGTTACTCTGCATTTTCTAGCATGTTTTTGCAGCTCAGTCTGAGGTGAATTTTTAAACAATAAAGCTTCACAAAAGGCAAGACACAGGTTTTAGATTCAAACCATGCATGTAGCTACTACAGTTACCCTGACAAATTGGTTATACTCTACGTGGGTCGTTAGATGTAATAATTTAAAATCCCTAATAATGGTTTATGGAATCTGTAGCTGCCTACTGTAAATTTCTATCTATTACAAAAGAGATTCTTCTCTCTTCTCCAGGATTGTGCTGATATGGCCTCAGTGCTTCACCCCTTTTCTTTCCTTGCCTGGTGTTCATACCTGTACGGTCTCTGTGATTCAAATCTTTCAACCCTTTTTGGTCCAGCAGACCAGGACTGAGATGACAGGACAGAAGGATTCTGTAATCTTTCTGCTAGCTTTGCACCCGTGCAATGCAAGTAGAACAGCAGTATTTCCAGAAATAAATCCAAGACCAAGTGGAGAAATTAGAATAGGTTTGCAACTGGAGCAGAAAAACTCAGTCATATTTAGCTTGTATTATACCGCTAGTAATACTATGCACAATTTCAGGAAATGAAACAAAGGTTTAAGATTTGGGAAACTGTTGTATTAACAAATGAGTGCAGTGCCTGCCTCAAAATGGTCTGCTAAAACATTGATTAAACACAAGCACTGGCCTGACTTACAAGAGAGTTATGAGCTATTAACAAAAATGGTGACCATGTAAGCCACCAAAATCCTGCTTGTGCCCTGACATGATATGAGAAGTGTGCAGAGGCTAAACCACACATCTCCAAGTATGGCATGGCCTTGTCCACAAACCCAGTATGTTTGAGGTGCTAAGTCAGTAACAGATGCTAAAGCACATCTGTAGTTATTACATCAGAAAAACAGAACAAACAAGACTGCACCAGTACCTGAAACACTAACATTGAGTAGAGATGTGACAGCCTAGCAGCACAATCACAGTTGACTTGGTTTTATTCCTTGTTACAAGTCTGGTGAGTGTAAACACCATCAGCCCAAGACCTAATGGACCAGATCTAACAGAAACCTGGCTTTTGAAATAAGTATAGGAAAAGAGATCCAAAATGCCAGTAGTCTGACATCACAGCAGTCAGTTAAAAGGTTGGGGTCTTTATGCTCAAGAAGGTCAGTCCTTCAAAATCACCCCAACATGCTAGAAATGGAGACAGAGCCTTCGTGGAAGCCTGGACTTCCACGCAGAAGAGACTAAGCTCAAGTTCTGTGTGTTCTTGCCTCTCAATACAAGCTCAGGAAACTATAGGGAAACCAATTTGCTCTGAAAAGTCCATGTCCTGGCATCAATAAAGTAGTGTTCTGAGACCTCACAGCTGCCAGGCTCTTTACACAGCCCCAGCAATCTCTTGAGATTACAGACTTTGCAGAGACCTATATCTAGCCATAAACCATGGAAACAAGGGTACTGAACCAGTAAATATTGTAATCTTTGCCTGGACCTCAGTCTGCTGGGTTTTACCCAATGAACCACCTACTGAGATTCCCACATAAAACACCAGAGAAAGCCACATCACACTAGCCTTCCAAAACACAAGAACTGCTCTCCTCAGTCCCCCGTACCATATACTATCAACAAATGTGGAGCCCTTACGTTAGTTGTGAATTGTTATCAGCCCATACCTGAGCTCAGGATGTCAGAAAGAAATTCATCACTTGGTGTCAGAGCTCAAATTCTAGAACAAACGCTGTGGCCATTAAGCAAGGCTTGCCTTCACATCAGCCCATAACACCAGAGAAACCTACACCAGAAGAACATTAGAGAATTTTGTATCCTGACATCAGACCAGCAAGACAGCAGTGCTGAGCCAGAAACTCCAAAGGCACAGATACGAAAACAGCAGGGTCAGATTTATTTATCCACAAGCCACACACAAGTGTGTGTTTCCACCTCAGCCAGAGAGAATACATGCCAAGCTATGAGCTCATGTGGTGTGGGCTTGGGATCTGCCCCACAGAGCGGTAGCTGAGCGCAGATTCAATCAAAGGGACCACCTGGGGAGGAAGGTACATCTCAGCATGGATAAAGATGGCTCTCAGTCATCCCACAAAAGCCAAAAATAATGAACAAATATTCCACAAAATCTAGCCAGTTCCAGCCAAGTTTTTTTTTAAAAAACCACAGTAGTTGTTTTATTTTTTCTCATGGTATAAAGAAACCATTCACATGCTATAGCTGGCCTTTTAAATGGGATTTACTCTTGCATAACCCACATAGCACAAAGGAAGCAGAACAATGACAAAGGGTCTAATCTAGATATTCACAGGTGCCTGCAGCCTTCACATGGATAAAATATCACCAGGTGCTCACAGACGAAGTTAGTTCAGCAAGCTGCAGGTACAGGTGACTAGACTCAGAGGTGTGCTGTTAAATAAATGTTTAATTTCTGATGATTCCTCTCCCTGTCTTGACCCCATCTCATTCCCCCCTGACCTATGTATTCATCAGAGCCTTCCTGTTTGCTCATCACTGCAGCAACTCAGTGAGCAGAAGGCAACATTTTCCCTTCTCTCCCAAGGGAGAGCTTGAGATCATTATCAGAACTATGCCAAATGTTAAACTGTAATACCTGGTATTCATCTTTGTGCTTCCTACCTTCAATGCACTTTGAAAAGTCATTATTGTATTACCATTCCCAGTAATGGAAATCATGAGGCAGGTGCTTAAACAATGCATACACTTGAAAAGACTAGCTTAAAAATCCTGTAAATTAATTAATTAACCAACTCATTTTCCTTCCCTGTGAGATAGATTTTATAATTTACGAGCAGAAGGCATCACATCTAAACTCCTGCATACTACAGGCTGCTAGCTTTCACCTGGTCACCTGAGATCTGACACCAACAACTCATATTTCATTGCTGTTTAGCTTCTAGAAAAAGACCAAGTTTTGGATGAAGGCATCAAAGAGAAAATCTACCGTTCAGTCACTATCGCTAGTGCAAGACAGTACAAGGCCACCCTGCCTTCAGTGTTGATTAGCACAGGTGAATAGAAAAGGACTGCTGTAGTGACTGCACAGCAGCAGCTACAGGGGCAGCACAGAGATCCTTTCTCCTCCTGCAGCCTCCCAGAGCTACCAATTCTTAATTAAACCACTAGGTTTCCTTATAATTTCCATAACTTGTAGTTAATATTAATTTATACGGATTTCTCCTTTATTTATTGTTTCAGATACATCTTTCAAAATGTGTTTGCAAGTGTAAAGGCTAGAAAATTACATTTTGTATGTTAATGCTAGACAGCCCCACTGAAAGTAAAAAAGCAGATTAGGTGCAAAACTAGGAAAAAAAGGACAATTAAGGAGACTTCCTACCATGGACAGACAATGTGAAATCTTTTGGATTACTCATTTTATTTCCTTGGTCTGATGAGACCATTGAGGCATGAATTACTTTCCTCTGAAATGCAGCACCAGTTTCCTTTCAGAACTTGATTAATGCTATTCTGCAGATACAGGGGCAAAGGACTAGCACCGATTGTCACAGTGGCTTTGAATCCTGGAATAATTTTACTAACTTGCAGAGACTGATGAAGGGGTAGCAATTGTCATTTTGTTAAAATAAACTCAAGGGTAAGTAATCTATCTTACCTCAAAGGAATATGCTTTTCCAAGCCCATCTCCAGCTCCTGTGATCACTGGAGAAAGTAAAAAGAAGAATAAGGATCACATTTGGAGATCTTTAGCTTGTTCTTTCTTGAATTCTTTAATCTTCACCACCTGTGTTTCTTGAACACTGCAACCTAAATGTTTCTACTGAAGCACAGAACCAATCTTTTTAAAAATTTATTTCCTTGTGACCTTTCCATCTTTTTGTTACTTTATTTAGCACTTTTTGTCTTCAAAGCAAATCCCTCCCCACAGTAACCTATCTGATGCAGTAGATAGTCATTACTCTCATTTTCAATGGAGTCAACAACAAGCAACAAGTCAATTGCCTAAGAGGTGGCAGAATTTTCTTCCATATACATATTTTTACAAGTTCTGCTTTGCACGTTTTTCACTTATATGCTGGTGGCATAATAGTAGGAGATAAGGACTAACTGATCACCAAAGCTGATATAACACTTTCTCACACAAGAAATCTGTCTGTAAGGAAACATCACAGCAAACTTACCAGCATCTATAAAACACTCTTCCTTCAGAGCTGTCCTACTTAGTTTACCTTTGGATTTAGTATTACTGGGAAAGTAAACAAGCTTTGGCATTTGTAAAGCACCCTGAACTTTAAGTGTTACACAAACAAATACCAAAGAGGAACTATAGAAAGAAAATCCTTATCACCTTAAAAGTGAAGAAGAAATAAATGAAGTGGGAAAGCACCAAAGCAATTCCAAAGTAAACCTGCTAAGTTTTCAGAGCAAAATGGAAAATTAGTCAATATAAAAAAAAAAAAGGTGGATTAAGGACTTCTAAACTGCAAGAGACGCTGGGGAAACAAGGTGATTTTGAATGGTTAGGTTTTTGCCAACAGAAGGGCAATTACTCTCACATTTCACAGAGAAAAGAGACCCCTCACTGAAGCAGCAGTGGATCTTTAGCTTTCTAGCAGACCTGCTGATGAAAAGCAAGAGTCTGTTGGGAAACCAGCTTCCACCTGCCAACTTTAATTTTTATGATTCTCGGGATCTCATTTGCCACATGATACAGCAAATCATCTAAGCCTTATGAATTTTACTGGGCCCAAGAGACTTTATGTTTATAAAAAGGACAGAGCATAAAATGTCCACTAAAGGAAACAAGTCTCCCAGCCTTCAGTGGAAACAAGGATTTTACACAGAAAGTGTGAAAGTACACATACGCTGCTCCTCACCTCATTCACAGAATAGAGGTCCTTGCTTCACTTAAA
>VYZV01017197.1:2959-19104 GCA_013401275.1 Pandion haliaetus | reverse complement strand
CTTGTCTCATATGTTGACTTGCTAGAGGAGGGGCAGACCCAGAGGGGGCTACTTCCTTTTTACGGTATAAGGCCCAACCCTGCAACTCACTCTAAGAGACAACTTGCA
This sequence comes from Pandion haliaetus, assembly GCA_013401275.1. Classification (NCBI taxonomy): domain Eukaryota; kingdom Metazoa; phylum Chordata; class Aves; order Accipitriformes; family Pandionidae; genus Pandion; species Pandion haliaetus. The sequence continues at coordinate 18,996 of VYZV01017197.1, read as the reverse complement.
GGATCACAAGCTTTGTCTTCAGGATACAGATTTTGGGTGATTAGAAGTCCGAAAGACAGCCAGGCTTACCTGTGGGAATGTGTACAATTCTCACAGCGCTATCAGTTTTGTTAACGTGTTGCCCTCCTGCTCCTTTGGCCCTGAATGTATCTATACGCAAATCTTTGGGATCCACTTTAACATCAACCTAGAATCAAAGAAAATTACTACTTTCTGCTCGTTCTAAAAATATTTGAATGTCAATGATACTCGGTGTAAAAAAAAATCACTTCTCAAATAATTGCTCCTTTACAACTGTTCCTGAGTAACAGCTATAATTATTACACTTTAAAAAATGCAGTGACAAATATCTCTGCAAAGCAAGTGATGCTTTAAATATTTCATTTATTTTTTCAAACTCTCTCTCCAGGTCCTTCACAAAACAAGGTATGTGTGTGTGTGAAACAAAACAAAATCAACAACTTTTTGTAAAACCACTAGCTTTGGCAGGGAGACTAAGAAATAAGCAAATAACCCCAAACTACTTCTAAACAGCAGTGCAAGGATCTTGTTCATGAGTCAAGTCTGAATGACTCTTGCAAGAGCGCTTAAAAACATCTAACTGAGGAAAAAATGGGTGTGTCCAGATCCAAGTAAGGATTGCAGCATTAGAAATATGAGTCCATGATGACCTGGACCATAGTTTGAGCTCAGTGGCTGGGAAAGGAACATTCAGATCTGGTCAATGTTGCAAGGAAAGCATTACAAGGAAGCAGGAGAACACACAAAGAAAGCCTAGAGGATCTGGTTTTGTTTATTTTGTGTGTAAATTGCTGGTTTATGGGAGAACTGTTGCTATCAGTGAGATCTCAGAAAGACTAGCCAACGCACTCACTCATTCAAATTCAAAGCACACTGTCCTTGATTTAACGGAGAAGGACACCAATAATTTAAATGAAACTAAAAGAAATCAAAAGGACCTGCAGAATCACATTACTATGCAACACTGAATATTTTCTTGGATGTATTCTCTGTCTTAATACATGACATAATTTAAAATTGGCTTACTCATAGCATTCAGCTTTGTGAGTGTTGGGGCTGGAATACTCATTGAAGAGATCATTGATTTACATGCCATTTCAGGCAATAGCAAGTCTCTGCAAAGTTGCTTCTGATGACCCATTTAAACATGTAAAGTACAGAGCCAAGGACTATCGCCTTCCAGAGACAGAGAACTTGTGGTTCACTTGCTAGGACTTGCACAAAGCACTTGAGTATCAGTAAAATCCCCAAACAGTAACAGTAACATGGTTTTAAATAAAACCTACTCCAATGCCAAAATGGGTGAGCGGGGATACACCGCCTTACCACTCCGATTAACAGTTAATTTACCTCCTCTGGCTGAGGGAGGACAATAACTGACATTGTCCCAGAGTGAATACGCTGCATTCTTGATGATAGGCCCATCTCAGGGATTCGCTGGACTCGATGAGTCCCTCCTTCGTATTTCAGATGCTTGTAGACATCATCTCCCGAAATATGAGCAGCAGCATGATGCAACCCACCTACAGAGACAAATAATGTGTGACAAATATAGCACAGAAACACTGCTTTTAATTTCATTGTCTTGGTGGAATGCCCAAAGAACTACTGTACCTATCTCAGCTGGCGTATAGTTCACAATGTCAAAGGTCCAATGTTTATAGTCTGCATAGTTCTGGTACATCTCAAACATTTCTTTAGTGAACTGTTGGCAGATGTCTCCTAAAAATATAAAGGCACTACAACATAAATAGCAGTTCACAAAATGGCAGCCACCAGTTTTTAGATCTAGCTGCGACTCTAACCACAGTCATTAGAGAGATTAATACTCTTCTTTAGAAAGTATTACTTTATACTATTCAAGTATAAAAAGGCATTAAGAATAACCCATAAGAGGTTTAACAAAGTTGGATGGAGGTTTGAAGTAATCTTTACTGTGGGGACTTTGCTGACCTCCAGTTGTTCTGCCAGCTGTCACTTCTAATACAACATGACTTCTATCATATTTTTCCTTTGGCACTAGAAGCTGGAAAAGCTGAAAAGGGAAAAAAAAGAAAAAGAATGTCATTATCTCCTTCATGACTCTGTATCTCCTCTTAAATTTACAGCCAGCCTTCACAACTGCCACAGCTTGAGCACACACAACCACTGATTTCTTTTGGCAAACTAGTAAGTAGGACTAAAAACTGTCCAATGGCCGTTGCAACTCAGTGCAGTCAGTGTGGAAATGGGATATGCTGGTGCATCCACAGGAAAGCTAGCTGAAAATTCAATCCTGAAAAGTCAGGTGCCAGGTCACCCACTCCAGCCCAAACTACCTATGAACACAAAGTTATTAGCTATAACCCAACCAATCTTTACATTTTCTTATTTTTCAGAAAGTCGTATTTCATATTATCTCAACCCGAATGTAGAAATGAGCCCAAACATAGAGCTCTCCACTGAATCGTTTCAGCTCCTCTGCTTATAATTAATTTCCCCACTCATGGGGTGCTGAAGAGAAAATGAAAGACTCCAAGTTCCAATCAGAAATCTTTGAAGACTGCATGCTCCGCTGCCACAAACAGTTGCTAGGATGTCATATCAGGTCCCAATAGCACTGACTCACCATTTTTTAATCTCCTTCAGCATGTACAGACAGACAAGCAAGAAAGCAAGCAAAAATGACTAAAATAATAAGCTTCTAAGACAAAATTGTCAGTAAGAAGCTTACTAATCATTAATGTTGCCACTGCTTTTCAGGGAGAATACAGAAGCTGGACTTGTTTCATTAAACGCAAGTGTCCGAGTCTATTGTTAAGATCACAAAGCAACATTTTTCTGACATCTTTATTTACAAAGCTGTATAACTTTATCTCAGGCTCACCTTTCTGCACAACATGTTGACTTTTTTATCCAGGGTTTCCTTCTCTTCTAAGGCAAGCTCTAGAAGTTGTTTCTCATCTCTGCTGTCTAGCTCTAAATTCCAATAACAGGAATACATGTTAGCCAATCCCACCTAGCTTAGAGCAAATTGTCATACAGCTGTCCAAAGACATGCATTGCAGCACATAAAGGCTTGCAGTTGCATTTTGCCAGCATGAAATATGAAATAAGAACAGCCCAAGCCAGGATGCATATTGCTAACTAAATGATCGTATTTTTCAGGAGTGTTGGAAGGAGTAGCGGATATCTTACCTGTCAATCTCTACCTTATGGCTCAAAGTCTGCATCAAATAGATGTCAGTCCCACCTGACAGTTACTCACAGACAGGGGTAGATCCACAAATGGATTTGACAAAATACATCAAAAACATGCCTGCAGACAAGAAGTGCCTCAGTTTCCCTTATTACAATTTTTCATGCAACAAAATTTTTTGTTTCTAGACTTGCCCAGAAACACCCATATATTCAACAATTTGTAGGCAGCTCATTAAGCTGAGCACTACAAATAATGGTATGATGATAATAAGGAGGTTTCTAACCTTCTGTCTCCATCTATTCAAGAGATCACTGAGATATGGGAGTTATGGATGCAAGTCATCAGGACGTGGGAGACCTCACCTGAACTCTTTGCTTTGCTTAAGGAGATTCCCTTCCCCTCTCTTCAGCATGTGAGACCACAATCTGCAGTACCGTGCCCAGTTTTGAGCTCCCCAGTACAAGAAAGGCATGGAAATACGGGAGCGAGTCTAGTTGACAACCACCAAGATGGCCAAGGGCTGGAGCAAAGAATGTCTGACAAGAGGCTGAGAAAACTGTGTTTGTTCAGCCTTAAGAAAAGCAGGGGGAGGGGAGGTTTTACTGTTGTGTTCAGCTACCTAACAGAAAGACATCGAACAGACGGAGACAGACCCTGTATATCGTGATAAAAGGAGACATAAGCTGGAATACAGGAAATTCTGATTAGATATTAGGAAAATTACTTTCACCCCAAGGGTGGTCAGACACTGGAACAGGGGCTCAGAGAGGTTGTAGGATCTCTATCCTTGCATATATTCCAAACTCAACTGGACAAGGCCCTGGGCAACCTGCTCTAACTGGTCCTGCTTTCAGCAGGACATCAGACCAAATGACCTTCAGAGGTCCTCTTCAAACTACATTATTTGATGATTCTGAGATTAGATTGCCCATTCCCATGTTTCAGAGCTTACTACCAAACTAGGAAACATCCTCAGGTAAAGCTAGCAGAAGCCCCAAACCTTTTCTGCTATGGGGGCTCCAGTTTACAATAATTAAAGATGCTAATCACTTAGCATTAGATTATACATTAATTAGAAACTTGAAAGACAGTTAGAGTCAAGCAGAAAACCTGCCACTGCCAAAATAGGGAGCACCCTCTCCTTTTCATCTTTCTTCCCACTGTTCTACCAGCTAAGGAGTGGCTCTGTCACTCATCTCATCAGAAAGTAAACCAATTCAACTCACTGAAAGAGAAAAACAAGTCTGGTTAAATAAATGAATGTATTTTACCATGCCAAGTTGAACTAGATTTAATTTACAACTGGACAATTACCAGCACAAATGGGGGTGTGGGGGAAGACAGCTTTGAACAGCTGGGAGTGAGAGCGAGGGAAGAAAGCAACAAAATGGAGGAGAAAGTCTTACGCCTTATGGCCAGCATGGAAACTATAAGTTTGCCTTAGACAGCATAAAACCAGACACTCTGTAGTGGAATGCATCTCCTCACCTTGCAGGACCAGTCACCTGAGCTCTGGATTCTGCAGCAGGAATCGGGTGTCTCAATGGCCGGCACAAGGATCACGGCCTCCACACCTGTGGGCATCTGGAGCCTGGTTCCCATTCAAGGCAGCTAACGCACACGCACGTTTACTGGTGGCCTCAGCAGCTAGTCTTAAGAACTAAATGGGCTGGGATGTTGAATCAGCTTTGTACACTGGGCAAGGACAGCAGCAGCTTCTCCGTATCACCGTTTTTAATTTATGCTCTGGGTTTTTTTTCCTTAAATAAAAGATGTCAGATCAACACTTGAACCTGGCATGCCCTGTACATAAGGCAACAGTCTGTCACAGCTCCAACCCAAAGCTGGTAGTGAATCAAAGGCTTCTAGCTGCTCCAAAAAGCTTCATTATTGATTAGTTTGATAAACAGTATCAAATTAACTACTAGCAGCAGAGATGAAAGAATGGTCTGGTGATGACCAACAAGCTTAAGGTTCAAAGGATTGGTGTCCCATTCCTACCTCCCTGCAAACCTGACCTTTAAGAATTCACTTAATCTACCCCGTGACTCACATCACCAGTGGCAAACCGGGAAATTAGATTTTTCTGTTCCACTGAGTGTTGCAAACATACAATCCTATAGCAATTGTGAGGAATTCAGATACTACAGAGAAGATGGTCAGTTAGGGAGCTAAATGGAAAGCAAAGAGCAGTGAAATGAAGGGAACATTTGTGTTCTAACTTGGCCGCATGAAAAACAGTACAGATAGAATAATGTGGCTCCATTTAATTAACTTCTTGGCTGTAATTTTCTTTCATTCTTTTCTTTTTCCTTCTTTCAACTAGAGCTCACTCCATTCATCCACGTCATAATTTATGGAATTAGAAAAATTCTTCATTATATTTACTTGATCCAAAACCAGCCTTTTTAAGTTGAAGTATGAAATTTCCAGTGTTTTCTTAATACTTTCTAATTCTTCCAAGAACATTTCTTTTTCAGTGTTAAATTTTTGTCCCTCCTCACCTTCACTCCTTTTCCTCTTTCTCCAGTGAAGAGAACTCGAAAGGGTCGGGGATTAAAACATTTTCAATAACCACCATTTTTTCCAAAAGCACAAACATCTATTTATGTCTAAAACTAAAGAATACAAATGCTTTCTACCCTTCTAAACAAGGTACATTTTCACCAGCTTTATTTCAATATGGCTTTTACTGTTTTGTCAACACCCCTTGGCTCTCTCTCCGAAAACTTTCATCCTCCTCCATTTACACCGCTCGCCACCCATTTCTCCTGTCCTTTGCTTTTTCCTTGTTTCACTTCTTTAATGTAAGCCCCATTCTCTCCAGGGAAATGTTTCCCTCTCTTGCCTTAATACCTATGGGTGTAGCAGAATAGATGACATTTTTTCTTTGCTACTGTGTATACCTCCTCACACTTTTAACAATGTTTTTTTCTTAAAATGTTGCACTGTTGCTTATTTCATAAATTCTTTTACTCCCTATGTACTTTCTTATTCCTCAACAGGACCAAAAACAGTGACAATTTTAAATTGTTCTTTACCCCAACTTCTACTGTAGCAGAATATTGAAAAGCAGCAGCTTGTTAGACAACCATCAATTTTTATTCCTTGAAGGACTCCTCAAATATTTTCAAAGAAATACTAGCTTTTGCCATTTCAGTTGGAAGCTGAGAATTCAGGGCCTAATGAAACTTCATGTAATTTGCTCAACAGGTATCACTGAACTGGCTAGATGGAATCCCACTGTAAATAACACAGTCTTCACTGGCAACTGCTCCAGCCACACTGCCTGAGTCACAGAAGGCAAAGTGAGAGACTGGGAGAATAAAGAAGAAGATCGGGTTTGAGACCATCTAAGGAACCTGAAGGTGCACAAGTCCATGGGACCTGATGAGATGCATCCGCGGATCCTGAGGGAACTGGCAGATGAAGTGGCTAAGACACTATCCATCAGAGTTGAAAAGTCATGGCAGTCTGGGGAAGTTCCCACTGACTGGAAAAGGGGAAACATAATCCCAATTTTTATAAAGGATGAAAAGGAAGACCCAGGGAACTACAGGCCAGTCAGTCTCACCTCTGTGCCCATGGAGCCAGATCATGGAGCAGATCCTCCTGGAAACTATGCCAAGGCACACGGAAAATAAGGAGGTGATTGGTGACGGCCAACGTGGGTTCACTAACGGCAAACCGTGCCTGACAGATCTGGTGGCCTTCTACAATGCGGATACAGAGTTGGTGGACAAGGGAAGAGAAACTGACGTCATCTACCTGGACTTGTCCAAAGCATGTGACACTGTCCTGCACAACATCCTTGTCTCTAAATTGGAGAGACTTGGACTGGATGGATGGACCACTTGGTGGATAAGGAATTGGCTGGATGGGCACACGCAAGGAGTTGTCAGTGTCTCAATGTCCAAGTGGAGACCAGTGACGAGTCACATTCCTCAGGGGTCAGTATTGGGACCAGCGCTGTTTAACATCTTTGTCGGCGACATGGACAGTGGGATTGAGTGCACCCTCAGCAAGTTTGCCGATGATACCAGGCTGTTTGGTGCAGTTAACACACTGGAGGGAAGGGAGGGTCCACAGGGACCTTGACAGGCTTGAGAGGTGGGCCCATGCAAACCTCATGAAGTTCAACAGGGCCAAGTGCAAGGTCCTGCACATNAGCGTGGCCAGCAGGTCGAGGGAGGTGATTCTCCCCCTCTACCCCGTTCTCCTGAGACCCCACCTGGAGTACTGCATTCAGCTCTGGGGCCCCCAACATAAGTAAGACATGGACCTGTTGGAGCGAGTCCAGAGGATGATCAGAGGGCTAGAGCACCTCTCCTATGAAGAAAGGCTGAGAGAGTTGAGGTTGTTCAGCCGGGAGAAAAGAAGCTCCAGGGAGACCTTATAGCAGCCTTCCAGTACCTAAAGGGGGCCTACAAGAAAGATGGGGAGGGACTTTTTCTAAGGGCATGTAGTGATAGGACAAGGGGTAATGGCTTCAAACAGAAAGAGGGTAGATTTAGATTAGATGTAAGGAAGAAGTTGTTCACTATGTGGGTGGTGAGGCACTGGAACAGGTTGCCCAGAGAGGCTGTGGCTGCCCCATCCCTGGCAGTGTTCAAGACCAGGTTGGATGGGGCTTTGAGCAGCCTGGTCTAGTGGAAGAGGGCAGGGGGGTTGGAAGTACAAGATCATTAAGGTGCCTTCCAAGCCAAACCATTCTATGATTCTATGAAGTCTGCATCTATCAAATGTATTAGGCTTGCTCTCTCAGTTCTATCAAAAAACAACCCTAAACCAAACATTTCCAAACAATTTCTGCTAGATAGATAGCCCTGAGATTCCAGACGATCCCTATTCTCCCAAGTTGGCTGTATTAAGACCTCAAACTGAAGTGAGGTGAGATGAAAAACGGAAGGATGTGGCTGGTTGCAAAAAGCCCTAGCAGCACACAAGTTACCAGGAGCAGGTAGGACCAGAGAGTGTCCCAGGGCTGGCTTAACTTATTTAAAAGCTTTCCTCAAAGGCTGGGCAATGAAGTTTATTGCAAGCAAAGCTACTGTTTTGAAACAAGTAAGTAGTGTTCTCCTTACCTCTGCACATAGCTTCTAACTCCTGAACTTCTCTTTCAGCCTTTTTGATTTCTTGAAATGCAACTGCAATGGGGGACAGATTGGCACATCTTCTCCTCAGGGTTCTTTGCTCAAAGTCATTTACTGAGTCAGCATTTAACAGATGACTAACCTGCTGGTATTCCTTGCTTAGAGTCTCCAGATACTTCTGCACAGCCTCATGCTTCCACAATGCTTGAGAATCCTGATGTTTTTTCCTTTGCCAGCTTCTTTTAAAAGACAGAGTGAATCTTGCTGTGTCCAGTAAAGATTTCGGCCTCCAAAATCCCCAGTTGTGCAGTCCCACCACATAACCTATCTTCTTTGCAACAGGGGGGAGAAGACAGCTGTGAAGTTGACCGTGACAGTAGCAATTGGCAAGCAAGCTCTTGAAAAGACAGACACTTTGGAAAGGTTTCATTTTGTTTCTTTTTTTCCCACCACCTGAAATTAAAAGTAGACAATACATGGACCAGTGTTATTATCTAGAAAAAGAGAGCACTCTATTAAAAAAAAACCCCAAACACAAAACCAACCAAACAAAAGAACTCTATCAGGCCCAAATCTTGTTCTTGATTACACCAACAAATGCAACTGTCATGGACAAAACTATTCCTGTTTTAGTCCTGGTTTAAACCAGAAACTCTTATCAGCACCGTTGTACTGGCTGAGGGTTGGAAAAGGTCTCACATACACAAACAGTTTATTTATGCTGTGGAAAAGCTGCTGTAGATGCAGCTTTACAGCAACAGCTTCATTTTGCCACATGTCTCATTGGAAAAATCCAACTATTTCATGCCTTACTGGTGAAAAAAAAATGTTGCTGAGAGAAGACAAATCTATACTAGAGGTACAGAATTCTATATAAAGAATGTATGAAATGTCCAGAATTATGTGCAGAATTATATCCACTACCATAACAGTATATAACGTTGGCAGGAAGACATTAGTAACATCAAGGTGACCTTGCAATACATTAGTCAATAAGACTACAATACACTTGCAAGAAATTACTCACCCATACATGTACTATGTAAGACATGGGAACAGTGTGTTACGTCCCCTGTGTACTCCTTCCCATTATATATTTACATGTAAGTGACATATATATTTTCCATGCAAAAAGCAAGTAAGAAGCTGCTACTCTGAAATGCAACCCCTGTATTTTTCTGAGACACTTGGCAGGACACAGTTTTGCAGGACACAGGCTCCCGTTAGCATCACTGTTGCTCTAGGAAAGATATTTTCCTCTTAATTTTATATCAACATTGCAAACTATGTTATGAATTCTTACTGTGCTCTAAAAGTTTATATTGGAGTGCAAGGGTCTACCAAGAGGACTAAATTGAAATCATTCATATTCTGGGACTACTCGCACAGAAAAGGTTTAACAAATAACGAAGAACTCCTTAATATCTCTGCCAGTGCCACAATCCCATCTGTCTACTCATTTTTACAAAAAAGTGAATTCAGAGAAAATGAGAGCGTGAAGCTTTCGCAACAGGATCTCCTTGAAACATAAACTACAGTTTTCTAAGGCAATTATTTTTTACTCATCAGTGACAAGACCTTCTGTGCATCTTCAGGCATTTTATTAACAAATTACTATGACAGTCTAACTACTCAACTCGCCTATTATCGCCTATTTACTTTCATCCACTTGTCCACAAGGAAGAAAGAGCAATATCCAGTAAAACCAGAAGTACTTCATCTTGCTTGTCTGGATGTCTGCTTTACTACCTACAGAAGGAGGGAACGACCTTTATTCCACTTCTGCACCTTCCCCAGATTCCCCATCCAGCAGGTTCTATCAAACCCACAGAGGCAACTTCAGGATGGCTTTAATTTACAGAAAGCCAACGATACCCCTCATGGATTGCTCTAGTGACTAAACCCAGCTGTAGCAGAGGGATCACGTTCCCTTCACCACGAACACAGCAAAAGGCACAAAACCGGATCATCACCTACAATCCTGGACTTTGTTGCGCGGGGGCATGTGTAGACTCAATTCCAAAAGACCTAATTCTGCTGACGATACTGGAATTGCTCCAGATCAGCATGGCCCATTGTCGTTTGGTCAAGCTCTAACCATAATTTAAAATAGGATAATAAAATAAATAATTTTTAAAGTAGGAATGTTATATTTTGATTTAATTATTTAATTAAACATATAAATTAGAACCATCTAACTCATTTTTTACTGGTGTAGTTAAGAAGCAATGTGCGCAAATAATAAGAGATTTGTAGTATTGTTCTGCCTGAGCTCTCAGAAATAAAATTCTTGATTTTAAATGCGTAAAAAACCTAAGTAATGGCATGACACAGACCTTCAAGGAAGTCAGAAATTTCAAAATAACTTTGCTATGTTAAATAAAAAAGGTATCTCCTTTTCAGAGAGATGTTGCTGCATTACATTTGTGCAGAAATAAGCACACATAAAACTTTTAGAGAGCTATGAGCAGTAGATGACCTATTAACTGCTTTCCAAACCAGATTTCAGTAACTTTTTTATGTGACAAAATTACCCTGTACACATCACAAATCAAAGCCAGTAAGCACAAGTGACAACTGTAATTGTCTTACTAAAATAACAACCCAAAAAAAACCCCATTAAAAAATAGTAATATCCAGACAGGAAAGAGTTATCAATACTGTGAACACTTTAAGAGGCTTTAAAAATCATTCCTAACAATCAAAGATGGTATTAACTCCACGCAACTGCCTTCAGACATAAGAATACGTAGGTACACGGAAGGAGCGTGTATTTCAAGGCACGCTGTAACAGCAGCGGCTCAAGGCCGTGCCTCCGAGGCCACTTTTCGTACACCTCTGCCTCCCACCACAGCTACCCCGAGCAAACCCCGCGAAAGCCGTGCACGAAGTCCCCCTGGCAGCCCTCCCCCACTGCAGAGGTTACGGGTGGACGGGGAAGGCCGGAGCAGGCCGGAGCAGGCCGGAGCAGCCGGAGGTTGCGCGGCGGTGGAGGGCGGCTGTGAGGGGCGCGGGGGGCTCTGCTCCCCAGCACCCGTCAAGGAGCTTTGACACTCACCGTCCACACACATCAGCGCCGGACGGATTCTGCCCCAAAAACACGAGGCCGTGGCAGACGGGAAGTAGAGCGGAAAAACTCCCAGTCCCAGAATGCCTGCTAAAAAACATAACTCCCGGCACGCTTCGGCCCAGGCCTGCGTAGCCGGCCCGCGGAGGTGTGGGGATGCCGTCACCAAAGGTCTGCGAGCATCGCTACCAGTAAAGGCTGACTTTGCTGTACTTTGTGCGACGCAAGCCCCGGAATAAAAAACTGGGGAATGCGACCTTAAAAATAGGTCTCAATTTTCGGTATCTTCCTCACAGCTGCACAGGAACACACTCTGACTTCAGCACCGCTTTGGGAGAAATGGCAAGAGTAAAAACAAAGGGGAATACTCACTTCTGTTTCCAGATGCTAAGCTGTTGTATGACATACACTTTTCCATGTATTTTCCCAAAACATGGGCTGAAAATAAATGTCTTTTCAAATCTGGTTATTAAAAGATTCATTTCAGAGAAGTTTGCATAAAACAATGTTAAGTTCCACTTTATGTCAAAGCTCACTATTCAATTACATTTAAAATTAATTATTACCACGCTACTAAAGACAAACACCAGTTACAAAATATTAATAAACGTAACCGTTCAGATTATCATTGTAATAGGCTGCAGCTAGCTTCCTAATAAGGTATGTTTTAAAACAAGCCATGTATATGCACATTTTAATAGATAATATTAAACAGATTATACAACTACCTCCCTAATTATATTTGTGTTTTAAAAAGACTTAAGTTACAGTGTTTTTTTTTATACCTGTAATCACCCAAAAAACTTTCTTCCCAGCTACCGTCATTCAAGAGGATTAAAAAAAAAAAAAAGGTAAAAATTTGGCACATACAGCATCATTGGGGTTTGGTGAGGTAAATATTCCAAAAGACTGAAAACGAGACCAATCAATTGGCAGCATTTGTATCAAACCTCATCAGCACATGAACAACAACTAAGCGCTTGTTCAGATCTGAGGACAGATTCTGGCTCTGCTCTGTCCCCTGGGACAGGAGGCAAGGCAGACAGATTAAAAGGCTCTTCCAGAGAACAGGACCCACCCCAGATCTGATCCAATCTACAACAGGACCACAGCAAACAGCACCCTGAAACCTCAAAGGCACTTCCCCAGGCCTGAGCCCGCAGTGCTGCGCCACGGGAGATGCCATTGTCCAGATGCCATCCGCACCACGCCTCGCTTTTCTTCCACTATGACTTAGACCTCGGTGACATGAAATAATAAAATTATCTTTGCATTGGGACCCTAAATATGCAATCTGATACTTAAAAATCTTGGGAAGGTAATCTATGGGAGGACAACCGAGAAGCTAATAAGAACATGAAAAGTGTAAGCAGACTGTGCACTCAAAAATTGATTTTAAAAGAGGGCAGGCCAAGGAAAATCAAATCAGCTTCTACTCCAGCCAGTAATGGCTCTTACATTAAAACCTCTGATTAAAAGCAATCATTTAGTTTTTATTAAACCTTGGTGGCGAGTTCTTTAAGTGTGAAAACAGAGACTGTAACAAACTCTCAGCCCTCCCTAGCAGGCAGCAGACCACGCAGGGACCACATGGCCAAGACAAGGGCTGGACTCTGTACTGTCGGTAGGGTTGCCAGACATACCATCAACCACAGGGCCTAATCCATACATCTCGTATTCAAAACATACAAGATACACTCCTTCCTCATATTTGCTGTATGCTTTTAGAATGCAACATGAGAATTGAGTACGAAGGATGGGCAGTCCCATTGCTGTCTGTGCTTCCACCCCCCTTATGGTTTGCTTTGATGCCTTAAAACCTGCGTGGCCGAGGCAGCTGCCTATGGAGNGGGGGGGAGGCTGCTTGGGGCAGGGTGCCAGCGCCTTCCTCAGCCACCACGGCAGCCCACAGGGACGTCGGGTGCAGAAGAGAAGAGCGACAGCAGAAATGCAGTGGGCTTCAGGGCTTCGGGACAGACACGGCGGTCCTGTACTTTAAAATCTGGAAATCCTACACTGCCAATTGCTTTAGAAACTGGAGGCAAAGAAGTGGCTCATCCGCCAAAACGGGCTCCAGGCCTTAAAATGTGCTTGGCTTGAAGGCAGGTCCATGCCCACACAGAGGCCCTTTTTCTCTCAGGGCGCCCTAACCAAGTTTAGCGATCTGCAAGCATCATGCCACAACTTCTACGGATACCAACTGACGTTGACACGTCACGGAGTAAAGTGAGAGACACAGCAAAATCACAAGCTTGTTATAATGTATATATCACTTTAATATTGCTCTCCCCTTTCGACCCAAATAGCTTGTCAACAGACTGCTGAATTCTTTCTGTTTGAAGGAAAAACTGGTGACAGAATCATACGCGTCTTGAATACAGTCCTGTTTATTAACAAAGCCTGTAGAAAGAGCTTTGTTTTAACCAGCACAGTGGGATTAAATGACAAGAAGTTTTCTTGACTGCGCTCCCAAACCTCACTTTCAACTAGAACTCTGCCTCCCCCAAAAGCTCGTTTGTTTATTCTCTCCCAGCTAGTCTACAAATGTTTCTTTTATTGCCTCCTTGCTTTCCTTTTCTTGCTGCTTTTAACACAGATTTTTAATACAGGCACATGTCTAAATCGAACCCCTGCCTCTTATTTGCAGTTTGCCTATTTTCAGACAGCGTTCCTTCCAGTATTTGGACTAGCAGGAAACAAAGAGACCTTCAGCCATCAGAAACAGCCTTATTGCTTCAGACCAAAGGTCCATGTAGCACAATATTTGCCTGACCATCTCAGAGATGCATCTGGTTATCACTCAACCCAACCGGAGGCATAACATGCCTTTTCCTAAGACAGAAAACTAGATTTTATAAAGTCAAAGCTTCAGCTAGTTATAAAAAGTGCTGAATACAAGCTGTGGCACAAACAGGCTCTGAAAGTGATGCAGCAAGGCAAAGTCAAGCTGGCCATCCTTGTCAACAGTACTCCTGCTTTGAAAAAAATCAGATACCGAATACAGCAGTACTACACCACATAGGAAAAAGAACAGTGAATTGGGTACAGCATGTGGAAAATACACATACTGCTATCAGTGATCCAGGTGACTGACATCATTAGAAGCATGCTGGAACAAAAAAGTGAGAAACAACTAGAACAGAGATATTCCTTCTACAAAGAAACTTATTACAGACCATACACCTAAACAGATTAACAAAACAACACCAAAACCAACCACCATCCACAAAAACAGTGGCCATAAACTGATGCTCAGCTAAGACGAACAAGGAAAGCATATGCTGTATTTCTTTAATATTCTCCTGACCTTTGCTATTTTCATCTCAGGAGGCTTCCTAAGCCTACCACATTTTTTTTTTGTTCTAATTAGTAGACCCCCACGTCAGGCCGTCATTCTGGGTTACTCTCTTCCAAGAAATTGTCTACTCTCTTGTTCCGTCCTTTAGCCCGAAAAGAAAGCAGCTATCATGTCCATCAACTTCAGCAAGGCTTGTGACAAGTCAAAGGCATGCTGCTTGGGATCCTCAGTCACAGTCACATAGTCACCTACTTTATGTGTAACCAAATAAAATGTGTTAAGTACACAGCTTTTCTAATTGGCTCTTGTCATATACTATTTTCCACACACTTGTTTTACTGTGGGTAACTGCCATGTTCATCATCTGGGACTGTAGGTGGATAACCATATTATTACAAATTTAATATCCTTATAAAACATACCAAAATAGAATTAATATTTTTAAAGGGTAATTACATAAACAGAGATTCTAATTGAAGCTGCCTACTTTTTTTCCCTGTAAGATGGTCTTTTTAATTGGTTGCAACCTTGACAGTTTAACCAGTTTTCCTTCTAAGTAAATGCCCCAGGCCATGTGGTTTTAGTGTTTCTGGCTGTTGGGGTTTTTTGTTTGTTTGGGGTTTTTTAAGTTTTTGCAAAGATTCGTTTAAGAATGATTTCTGGGAATAACAAGAAGAAAAAAATATTTTCAAAAGACCTTAAACCTCCTTTGGCAAAGGAGCCAAGACATGAATAAATGCTTACTGTTCTAAGCATGCACGATAGTGCTGGGAAGTTTTACATAACCAACTGCTGAAAAATGCATTAATGCAATAGATGACAACCCCCCTTGCTAAAGTCTGACTGCTAAGTTTGCTGTTGTTTCCTTAAATACCAGCCAGGGCACAGCAAGCACGCAGCTTCTCAAAGCTCTGCACTTTACAGAGGCTTCGCTCTCTTCCAACAATACCTCGCAGGCTTTCAGGCAGCCTGGCTCTCTAAAATACCAATTTAAGCAAGCCGTTGGGATGGCGGCCACTGAAACTAGGTTACTACGGGCAGACAAGCAGGACAGCGAGCACACAAAGGAGACTTTCTGCCCTCCCAGCCACGGCCGGGGGAGGCCAAACGCTGCACAAAACCCTCCGCACCCCGTTTCCACAGCTCTCGCCTTGGAAACAGCCATCACTCGGGCCTCGGGCGACCGGCCGTCATCTTCTGTTAACAACCTCCGCGGGTGGGAGCCCCCTTCCCCCTCCTCCCCTCGGGGCGTTGCCGAGAGCTCCCCTCCTCAGGGCTCCCCGCCTCAGGGCCGCCCGCCGCCGGCCTCGCTCACGGCAGGTAACTCCCCTCAGCGCCGCCGAAAGGGGAGAGCTACAACCGACAAACCACGAAGCC
>VYZV01017196.1:16700-29846 GCA_013401275.1 Pandion haliaetus | reverse complement strand
TAAAAGAATATAGAGATGTGCCAGCAGTTGGATCTTTTCATTTCTGCATAAAGGTTCACTTTGAATCTTTTACTACTGTTTTCTTTGTATCTTCTTTCTTACACTCTATACATGTATGGGTGCAGAAAGTTCCTCATTAATGCTCTAGCACTGATGAAAAGGGACACCTAGAAGTCAAAGAAGAGCTTGGCTGGGGTTAAGGATGCATTATGTCTGTAAGGCCTTCTTACGTTTCAGTCAGAAGTGCGCTGGCTCACTTCTTGGCCCCTTTCTTACTCTGTCTACAACCAAATAAATATCTGGAGTGAACATGTATGACCAGTGGCCCATGGAAGCCTACACTATGTGCCTGCTCAGTTCTGCAGCCAAGGCAGGTGAGTCTGTGCAGGAGTCTTTTTATTTTGTGGCAGTGTTCCATCCTTGAGGAAGGCGCAGTTTGTGCTTGGGTTAAGGCAGGTGGCCCATGGGTAAAAAGTCTGTGGTCAAGTAGTTAAGAGCTGTGCTGTGTTCACACAAGGGGCTGAATTACATTTACATAGGGAGTTTGAATAGCTTAATTTTTCATTATGAATGGAATTTTAACATGTATATTAGTGATATCACTCACGTAGTTTTGTGATCAGATTTTCAGAATTTTTAATCTTCAAAAAAATTTCTGGAAGTGTGTGTGCAGAGTACTTACTGTTGGGAGATACAGTACTGTGAGAAGGGAGGAAGGACTGTCTGCAAGTTGTAGCAAGACCTTATTTTGGAGTGGCAGTGTATTCTGGAGACAATCTTACAGCTTCTTCCAATCTTAACTACGTGAGGTCTGAAAGAAGGTACAAATAAAGTACATTGCCCAAGAGCTACTTTTTCGGTTTTCAGATAGTGTTCGATAATGTTTGTCGTCTGAAGAGTTGAACAACCTAATATTGCACATTAAAACTTCTGTTGTTCAGTTTCCTAAGGCTTTGAATAAAAGGCAAAATAATATTTACAGAACTTTCCGTTATTATAGAATTTCATATTTGGAAATGTCTTGGCAAGCTGAAGCCTGCCAAATGGTCTNCGCCTTGTCTGTGTGTTTGGTGATATGAAATAGGGATTACATTATATTTTGCTATTACAAACTATGCATATTTGAGATCAGGTAATATTCTTTTATTTTTAAACAGTTTCATTTGTTGATAGTTACAGTAATTGAAGAAACAGACTCCTTTGATATCTTTTCTTTCCCGCTTTCCACCTGCTATTCCTTGTACTATTGTTTCCCTTAGGACTGTCATGTTCCTCCAGCCTGCTTTTCATGTCCTGTCAAGAAGGCACTTGGATGTGTTTTAAAAATTTTATTCCTCATGTGTTTGTCTCGGGCAGTAACTTACTGGCCTGTAGTCCATTGGTTGAGTTTACAGCTGATTCATTCTCATAAATAAAACCCCATGCTATTGTTCTACAGCTCAGAGTAGTTACTGGTTTATTTTCCTTCCTCAGGTGCCTGGCCAACAGGGACAGTTGCTTCACTCTGACTGTCCCAGTCCAGTCAGAGATTGTTTCTTTCCTAGAAGTCCACATGTGAGTTGTCGTCAGTTTCCCTGCATCCATCCACCCTCTGTTGATACACAGAAAAATTCTGCCATCTTACATGGGAGGAGAATGAAATGCTGTGATTCTCTAGAGGAACAGACCACTTCTGGATTTCTTTTTGTGTGCAAGACTTAGAAGGAGAGCTTTCAGGGGCAAGAACCTTTAACTGCCAGAGATTTTTTTTGTGACTGTGTTTAGAGTATAATTGTTAAGAACAGGCTCTTCATTATTGCTTCTCCAGCGTGAACTGCACTAATTGAAATAGAGGTTGTGAGACTGATTAGTTTTTTGCTTTGTATATAAGTGCACATAAAGAAAGAGAGCTTTGGGGCAATTTTTAGTTGACAGACTTGAAAAAATGCTGTTCTTTGGAGACCTTATTACAGAAATCTTTGAGATATATCACAATATGGATAGTTAACTTATTTTTTGTTGTAACTGTCTTTCAAGACAATTTGAAAAATTTGGGTATTGGAGCTCTTCAAACCGCTTTGACCTAGAAGTTGCTTGGCCAGTAAAGTCCCCTCTTGGAAAAGCAGAAGTAATCTTTCTGCCAGCAAAAATTCATCGTTTGGGTCTGTGGTGTAAAGCGAACACAAATGCTCTTCCTGTTGGCATAACTTTTCTGCAGCAGAATTTTGTTTCCAGCACAGCTGAATTGGCTGTGTGGTATATGGTTCCTGGCTGCCATTTCCAGCTGGTGTAGTTTTTCTGGCAGAAGTTTATGAAGTAGACAAGCCTGGTAGAGCAGATCCTTGAAGCCTTCTTTGCTTATGAGGTTTTGATGTGGAGGAGAGGAGTTCCATAATAGCTCTCAAGTAGTTGACCTATTCTTATTTTTGTAGAACTAGGAAGAGTAGTAGGGAAGTATTACTGTAGGTGTAGTCTCTTTTTTTCCCTCCATTCTCTGTTAAGCAAGCAAGGAAAGAGGGTATATTTTCCAAGAGCGTATTTTGGTCCTCCAGATTCCAGTTTCTGCACAGGAACTGAGAAAAGAGTTCATATATTACTCCACTGTTCCATTCTGAGGTTTCAGATCACACATGAGAGTATTTTAGTGTCTTCTGAATATTTTTGTTGCTGTACATACATTTCATTCCCCCAAATAAATGCCTTCAGAGGTAGGCTGTAGCTAGGTTCTTTGCTCTTTTTTTCATTCCAGACTTCACCAAGGTTCGGATTCAAACTGATGCTAGCTGCTTGTAGACTACTAGGCTCAATGACAGTTGCATTTCCCCTAGAGCAACATGTTATGTGAAGTTCAGCAGCTTGGTCAGCAGTGTGACAGCTATGTCTTGTGAATGTGTGCATAGTAATTTGAGTTTGGAGCCTACAGCCTGCATTTGTCTGACATTGGTTGTTTTACTTCCTAATTTTGTTTCTGATGTTGTTTTTCTGAAAGAACTAAGAGCTGTCACGATTTTCTAGAGCACATGTTGAACAACCGAGCCAATAAAGAGTGCAGCTAGGATTGTGGTTTGATGCCCTAGTCTATACAGGAAAAAATCCCGATGAGAAAAACTGGTTTAAATGTCTTTCTTTTGGAAGTACCGCAGTCAGATAGCTCCAAGTGCTCCTCTGCCTTCTACCCTGAGGAGGCATACTGAATTTCAGAAGAAATTGGAATGACTGGATTTTTGAGAGCTAGAAAAGTTCATCTTAAACAAAAGTTTGTTCTTGGCCTTAGGTACGGCAGAGCTGCTTTGTTTCTAATTGATCATGTACATGATTCTAGTATTGGAATGTTGTTCAGATGAGTTCAGCATGTTATTTGATGCATGTTATTCTGCCCATGTTTACCTTAACCTTGCGGCTAATTGTAGAACAAGGTACTGGGAAATTAGCAAATAAAAATTTCTTGTAGATAATGCAGCACATGGTGGTACAGTAAGTAGCAGCATGCTTGGTTTATGCTACAAAACCACATAAATATACATACATCTTTTAGCTGCAGAAAAAATACAGATGGGAGGTTTCCAGGAAGTTTTCCAATATGACTATGAGAACATAACCATGTTTGTTTTCTTTATATCCAAAAGAGTGATCCGTTCCTGTTGAGGAAGCAAGCACAAGGGATAGGGCAGGAAGTTGGGTGCGACCGTCAAAGTGCAGTGCAGTCTTTAAATCGGCTCTAATCAGCTACGAAACTTTCAGCTAAGAATTACTTGTGTGCCTTCTCATTGGTCATGACAATGCCTGACTTGAGGAAATTAAAGGAAAGGGTTTTTTTTCATATATTCAGCATTCTTAAAGTTATTCTGTAGTTGGGAATAGAGTTTTTAAACCAGTGTATTGGGTTTACATTGCAAGGTTTTGGTAGCAGGGGGGTAGCCTCTGTGAGGAGAGACTAGGACACAGTGAACTCCAGCCAGCTCCAAGATGGACCCATGGTTGCTCAAATCTGTGCCTGTCAGCAATGCTGGTGGCATCTCTGTGATAACTTATTTAAGAAATGGTAAAAAACCATGAGCAGCAGCTGTGAGAGAGAGGACTGAGAAAAAACATGAGAGAAACAGCCCTGCAGACACCAAGGTCAGTAAGAAGGAAGGGGAGGAGCTGTTCCAAGCGCAGAGCAGAGATTCTCTTGCAGCCCAAGAAGACGATGAAGCAGGTTGCCCCCCTGCAGCTCATGGAGGACCACTTTGGAGCAGATATCCACACTGCAGCCTGTAGAGAATCCCATGCCAGAGCAGGTGGACGTACCGTGAAGGAAGCTGCAGCCGTGAAGAGCCCTCTCAGGAGCAGGTTCCTGGCAAAAACTGCGGCCTGTAGATAATAGCCTATGCAGGAGCAGATTTTCTGGCAGGTGTGGCCCATGGGGGACCCATGCTGGAGCAGTCTGTTTCTGAAGACTGTACCCTGTGGAAAGGACCCATGCTGAAGCAGTTCTTGAAGAACTGCGGCCTGTGGGAAGGACCCACGTTAGAGCAGTTTGTGCAGGACTGCATCCTGTGGGAGGGACCCTATGCTGGAGCAGGGGAGAAGTGCAAGGAAGAAGGAATGACAGGGAAGAAGTGCTATGGTCTTACTGCAACCCCCATTCCCTATCACCCCTGTGCTGCTCAGCAGCTGGGAAAAGAGGTAGAAGAGTTAATAGTGAAGCTAAGCCTGAGAAGAAGGAAGGGTGGGAGTAGATGTTTTAGTTTTGTTTTTGTTTCCCACTATCCAACTCTATAACAAGTTGGCAATAAATTAAATACATCTTTCCTAAGTCAAGGCTGGTTTGCCCATGAGGGTACCTAGTGAGTGATGTCCCTGTCCTTATCTTGACCCACGAGCTTTTCATTGTATTTTCTCCCAGATCTTACTGAGGAGAGGAAGTGTGGGAGTGGCTTGGTGGGCACCTGGCAGCCAGCCAAAGTTAACCCACCATATCCAATTATTATGGATTTTCCAAAATAAGACTGAGGCAAGACCTTTATTCTTGAGGAACTATGAAATTGAGAATGGACTGCGTCGTATAAAGCCTCAGAGATGCTTGCGTAAAACCTGAGCTCAATGAAAGTAGTCGGGAAGTTTTGTCTCGAGTGAGTAGTGACCAGTACTGTGTAATGAGTACTGTACAGAAGCTAAAGTGGATTAACTTCAACAGAAGAGACAAAATCTATTTCTTCCATCCCTTACTTGAGATGCAAGATTCTTTTCATCAGGCTTGTGCAGGACATCTGTTTGCAGTTCTTTCTCTTCCTACATTGTGTGCTGTAACCATGTGCCAGGACCAATTTATAAAAACATTCTGTTTTCTGTCTGAGAGACTCCATTCTTCCACTGATTGAAGACTATTTGAATTGAAAGTACTTTCAACCACAGCATACTTTTCTCCTGTATCAAGGTTTTGCGTAGGCTCTAGTGGAAGTAGAGACAACTTTATTCTTAGCTAATACTGCCACTGCCACAACATAGAACTTAAAAAAAAGTTTCTGGTAATCGGTTGTATTCAGCTGGGATGCTAGTTGTGGATATTTCCATGCAATTTTTCTTCCATTTTTGGTCTTGAATGAGCTGTAGGCCATAGCTCACTGTGATTTGTGAGCACAAAGCTGAACAAACTTAAGATCAGGCCATTAGTGAAAGATAAATTATGAAGGCCAGCTGAAGAGCTATCTTTTTAGCAGTATTTTTCCTTGATTGCTGTCATTTTGATATTTGCCTTTTCGAGCTGATGAAACAGAACCTCTGACCATTCCTTTTCTTGTGTAGTTTGTGACATCTGATTCAAAAACGGAAATGTAAAATGTTCTTTTATCTGAATAATATAAGCATTTTTCTTTCTCTTCCCCATTAGAATTGAAGCCATCTTGGACTTAAGATCCATGCTTTTACTTAAGATTTACCTAAAAAACCCAAATCTGTCTGAATTGGTTCTCTTGCCAGGCAGAATCAACGTTTTTGTGGACAGTGACTTGATAGGAATGATCAAGCTAGTGCTTTACTAGTGTAAGACTTACCTGAGGCTGTAATACAATCACATGGAACTACAAGCCAACACCTGCTTCAGTTATTTGAAGCATGGGGTTATTTTATGTGATGGATATCTGTCTTAAGAACTAATTTTGAGCAACAGGGGGCTATACTGTACTGTCATTCAGCTGCCTTATGTGTGCTGGAAAGTATAAAAGCAGAATTAAAGTGTATCTTTGGCTATTTGAGAAAATAGTGAGGTTGTGGTAAGTTTTAATTGCTGATAAAAAAAATTGTTCTGTTTAAATAGTTTAATGAATTGTCTTAGGCTTTTAATCCATTAGAACAAATGCACACAATGAATGTGATATTTTATGGAAATAGTTTTTTTTTAGTGAAAACCACCTAAAAATATTAAATTCTAGGTAAAAGATGTATTTCTGAGAGAGTGGCATTTGGTTAGTTCTTTAGTTTAACCAGAGGAGGGTAACAGGAAACAGGAATGACTTTCCTAAAATCCTTAAAAAAATTACCGTGAAAGTATGGGAAAAATTGATCAAATTCAATGCCTAAAATCATTAAATTGAAATATTAGGTACAAAATTATTTGTTACTATGTTCTGGAAAAGTAGTCGCAAAACATAAATATACTGGTGAAAAAAGAAATTTGTTTGTTTGGATTGAGTGTATGGCAGTCAGAGTTGTTTTCTGGGGTCTTTTAAGGAGCTGTACAGAAGACTCACGGTGACAAACATCTGAAGGATACATTTGACAGTTTTGAGTTCCTTTCCTACATCTAGTTTAAACTAAGTTGAGTGAAAATTTTTGAAGTGCAGCCTGGTTTTTTTAATGGAAGATACAGGGTTTGAGCCTAACTTTAGAGCTAAGACTTTTATTACAAAATGACTGAATGTCATTTCATTAATGAGAATAAGTATAACCATATAGCTTGCGAATAAGCAAATTAAATAGGATCTTGAACAGCTGAAGAACTTCTGCAGTTTTTTGAGATGTTTGAAACTGTCACAATGCTCAAGATCTTTGGATGGTTACAGAAATGATACAGAAGTCTCCTGAGCAGAAATTTGTAGTGATTTGGTATGTAAACTTGACACAAGCAGGAGCTGTGGAGAAGTATCTTCAGGTGTGTCCCAGAACTTAAATGAAAGTGACATCTTGTCAAGATGATTGTGAAGCAGTGAAAGGCACCTCACTTGAGTACCTAGAATAGTGAAATGTGCATGCAGACCTTACTTACACTGCTGTAATGAATTTTCAGATAGTGAAGTCTTTTCTGGAGTGGATTTTACCAGAATAGATTAAATTAAAATGGAAAAGATACCAGATGGATGCAGAACATTTTATATTGGGAGAACTATGTTCTTCGGTGGATATCCTTAGGTAGTTGGACAATTTGTCTTCCCAGTTCCTCCTATAAAGACACTTTGCTTTCTGGATATAAAATATATCTAATTTTTTATTTCAGTATTTAGAGAATAATCAGAAATAGTTTTTGCTCTGTATTTGTCATCTTTTTTTAATATGCTTCTCTAAGGTTTGATCCACAGATGTTTTTGGTGATGTAACTGGCTTTTTGGAGTTGTATGGATTGGAAATGCATCTTTGATAGCTATATTATGTATCTACTGCAACTGCAATTGCAATGCATTTAATTTTAGTTTTAAAAATGTGGTCTGTAGTATGTCTATCAGGTTTATACCAACCCACTTTCCTTAGGTTACATGTGTAGGTGACTTCCTGCATTTCGTATGCTTGTTACAGTTGGATTTGACTTTTGGAATGTAGTCCTTGTGTCACTGCTTAGGAGTGCTTAGGAGTTGTATTGAACTTTGTGTACAGCTATTCACTTAAATGCATCACACCTGTTTTTTTTTCCTTTTCTATCCTCTATCATGGAAGCTTGTAATTAGATGACTATTGGTGTACATGACACCATGTAATAAATTTTTATAATTATCTACATCTGTAATGTAGAGATGTGCAGATGAACTTGGCTGTAGTAAAAAAAGACTTAACTGGAAATGTGCACAGCCATCACCAGGCCAGCTGTGGAGTCTCTGTGTATATCAAAGTCTGAGGACTGCAAGATTCAGTGCTGCTGAAGTCTTTGATTTGGTAGAGTAGACTAGTGGAGAGGATGCTGTATCTGAACAGCCTTTGTTTGCACGGAAGTCAGCAAAGTCTTCTTGGTGTGCTTGATATTCTCCTGTTCAGGAAAATCCTTAATATGGCGTAGTTTGTCATCTTTAAGCAAGCTATAGGCTGTGTAGGTTCCTGCAGGTGTATTAGAGCTTGATAACTGTTGATTTAATATCTAAAGCTACAGTAATATCTGTGCAGTCTTTGCTGGTATCTTTAGGCTCTTTGAAGTCCCAGGGCAGTTCAGGTGGATCCTCTGGAATCTCTGTATGTATCAGCTTTCTGTAGGTAGCTCTCTGTAGGTGTTTTGAAGTATTTGGGTTGTTTCACCTGTGGTGAAACAGGTGTTAGCACCTATGTGCTGACAAATGCTTTGACTACTAGTGGTCTTATCTTAAAAACTTGTACAGAGCATGGCTGGGATGGAGTTAATTGTCTTTGTAGCAGTCCTTATGGTGCTGTGTTTTAGATTGGTGACCAAAACAGTGTTGAGAAGACAGCAGTCACTGTCAGTGAACAGTACTTGCACAGCATCAAGGACTCCTCTGCTTGTCACTCTGCCAATGAGTCAGCTGAGGGTGGGCATGAGGCTGGGAGGGGACACAGCTGGCAGAGCTGGCTTGAATTGAGCAAGGGAATATTCCATAACACACGACGTTGTGCTCAGCAGTAAAACTGGGGAGTTCTTTTTCCAAAGCAGACCTTGCTCAGGGCTGGCGAGGCATTGGTCTGCTGGTGGTGGATGACTGCTTTTGCATCATTTGTTTTCTTATTTTTTTTCCCCTGTACTTGCTAAACTACCTTTATCTCAACGAACGAGGTGTTTCCCCCTCCACCCCCCTTGCTTTTGCCATTCCATTTCTCTTTCCTGTCCTGCTGGTGGGAAGTGAGCCAGCAACTGGGTGGAGGCTTACCTGCCAGCCAGAGTCAAACCCAGTACAAAACTACAGTTTGGTATGACAACAGCAATGAAATCTTGAGCTGTTAGCTGGGGTAGCTCGAAAAATGTCCTGTATTGTCGTGAATACCAACATTACTACGTTACCATACTCTTTTTTAACTTTGCTAGTGGGATGCTTGAAGTCAGTGTTCCAACAGGTGTTGCAGCCCTAGAGGGTTATTCTTCTTTCCCATTCTATTTTCAGAATGCAGTGGTGAACTCTAAGAACTCGGTATTTAGGGAGGTGCTCTTTAGCTGTTTTTAATCCAGAAGTATCTTTAGCGCTCTTCAGGTAGAAACACAGGTTTTAGAAAAAGATTCTTTCTATACTTCTAGCCCTTCATGGTTGGCAGTTTGCGCAAACTTCGAGAGATGACTTATGGCGATTGTTACTCTCACTGTTTTTCCTGTAGACAGTTGCAGTTTTTTACTGGACCCTGGAATTGCAGCACCTTAGGAGTATTAGGTATTAGATTACCAGTTTGAGATACATTGCTAAATTACAAAATGTTGGTTGGCTGGCTGTTGGCCTGTGTCAGCAATGTGCTTTTGCATTGAGCCTTTAATTTCAAATGTTGGGATGAAGGAAAAGTTTTCTGTATATAAGAGTGAAGACATTTAATTTATTTTTTTCAGATCTCTTGAAAGCTGGATTAGTATGCTAACTTGCATTAAGACAATTCAGGAACTTCGTCTGTCTTCCGAAGCTGCTTGTACATCTCTGTAATAGATACATTTTAGATTCTCAAGACAGCGTTGTGTATTTTGAAATGGAATTTTACTTATTGCACAGAAAACACAGAGGACTTTATTAGACAGAATTCTGTGTTCTAGTAATATCAAGTTCTTCACGGTTTGGTGACGATAACAGGTCAGTAGGGGTGTTGAGCAATTTGGTTGACTCCAACATGATACTAGACCCATTTTAACATTATTATGATGGAAGGTGGCTATTTTAGTTCATGTACTTCTCACTCTTTTAATCATCTTCAAATCCTGGTTAAAAGAAAGCAATCAAATCTTTATTATGTGTAAATCCATGTCTGTCATAGACTCTCCTACATCTTGTCACAGGTTGCAAGCTTACTTTCAGATGTTGGCTAGAGCTTTTGGTGCAGTTTCAGGGAGTGCATATGGATCCATTTTTTGTCAGAAGTTACACACACTCATCTATGCTCCATATAAAATGGTTAAAAACTGTGTGGTTTCGAAGTGGCTAAAAGCAGATGAAGATCACTTTACCAGAAAGATACACGTTATTGATTAGCCCTGTTAATACTAAATTGATAAGGAAAACTTTTGGCTAGGCCTCTGCTACCCAGGACACCACTGGTAAATGCGTTTGTGCTTAGATGGGGAACTTAATTCTTTCTAACTTCTATTATGTACCTGCGAACTTTTGACTTTCCACTGTGGTGTCTAAGATCCCGATCTCTTCCATAAGTATTAAGTCAAATTGAGTAGTCACCTCCATTTGAAAAACTCCGGTCACCTCTGTGCGTATTTGACATCTTGATTTGTGAAGAAAGGCTGCTGGTTTTCTTCACAGTTCTCTGAGGTAGGTTGTCACAGTGCACTGTATGAGCTAACTAAGCCTTTACCCTGGTGGACTAAGTGCCTATTGCACCTGGTTTCTTTACTGGTGAGGGAACTGAGCTTACTTTGCCATTTATATCCTTAGCTGAGAAAACCTGCTGGCAGAAATAATCTGATCTCATGTGCTTGGTGGTAATGTGTGCTGGAAATAGAATACATGTACGCAACACATGGCAGAAATAGTTATTGCATGATAAAGAATTATTTTCCACTTGTTTTTGAAAAGAATAAGATGATCATGTAGCAGAGGTATTTAGACATATCTGAATCTATGGCATTTTCATCTTAAGACAATTTACAACAGTTAGTTTCATATCTGCTTCCTTCTATAAATAGCATAGAATAACAGACAATACAGCTATGCATATGTGTGCTAATTGCCACAAATATGAAGAAAAACTTCCAATAATTGCAAATTTTTACTTTCCCTTCTCTTGTCTCTGCCTGCCACTTACACTGGTTTCCTTTAAGGGCATCTTTGTTGTAGGTTTACTGTAATAAAAGATTTTTTTTTGCAGTATTTAGATTGAACGTGCAGCTCTTGAAAGCTTAGAAAACAAAATAACTGAATCCACATAAATGTAGCACAGAGTTGCTTATATATTCACAGTTATAGTATGCAGTGACATAGGAAAAGGTGGAGACCTGGCCATAGTGAAAATGGTATGAATCTTGTATGTAATTTAGGTTTTTCTATATGCAGTCAGTGGACATTTGTTTTATACCTTTCAAAATGTTTTTCTTTGTAAAAGTAATACAGGTAATACAAAAATGAGGAAATTCTGAAATTTCTCTTTAGATCATTTTCTCCTTGTAAAATTTTTAATTTTTTCCTATTTAAGTGCTGATCCCATATGTATGTTTTAATAAATAGAAATATATGTGTTCTGCTTATACAGATCAGGCAACTCTTTTATATTACACCAAAAGAAATTTAAAGATAAGTAAAAGAAATGCTGCGACTCTTAGTCAGATCCTGCCTGTTTTAGACAAAATACAATCCCCCAAAAGCTGTTTAACGATAAAGAGGTTCAGATATGTAGGTGTCTGCAACGTCCCTCAGTATTTTCCAACTTAACATTAGTAGTTTATGTTAATAGTGAAGGAGCAGGGTTTTGTAAGATATAAGAAGTTTAGGTCTAAAATAGTCCTTATTTAATATTTTAACATTTCTGTGTGGAGTTCCTGTCACCAGCTGGAACTTACTGACTGCATGTGGATGGACATGGTTTTTAAGTGATTGAACTCTGGGCTCAAATACCACCAGTCTGTATAATTTGTTAAGCCCCTCCAGATGGCAGGTAATATTCTAGTGTTGGATCTCCTTTCCTTTACTTTCTTTCTCTGAAGTAATTTGCTGACAAGTCTATTGGATGGTCTTTTAAAAATAGAAGAGATCAAATATCTCTGAAGTATTTTGAAATAACAAGTCCTTAGAAAATAGAATTGAGTTTGCGACATCAATGCTGAATATATATTCAGTGGATGGGAAATTTTGCTATTTGCAAGCATTTTCATTTATTTTTCTAAGTCAGTTTGAAGTCTTTGGGGACACTGGGAATAAGGGGAAGCACTGCTTGTGAGCTGCTTAACTTGGCGCTTATGAGAAACAGAATTGCAGCTGCTGTTTTCTGGTCTGACTTTTGTGTGAACAAAGCATAATTAAGAGATGTTCCTGCTCATGGCTCAAATGCTTGCTAGTCCTTACTTTCACACAGTACTCTGTGGAATGGCAAGACTTTGGCCTTGAGTGCTGGCCCAGTGTTAATATGAGCCAGAGTTCTTTGTGCAGGAATGCCTGCCAGCCACTTTAATGCTTTTTTTTTTTTTAAGTCCAATATTTAAGCTTTCTGAATAGACTTAAAGTGGCCAAAGCTAAGCTCCATGTCTTTAACCTTGAAGGTTTTTCTTCTTCTGAGTTTTCCCACAAAAGTCCTTGTTCTTCTCACCTGCTGTAACTTGAAAAGCTTCCCAGTCAAACTTAGTACTTACCTCATCTAATCTTTCTAAGGCTATTCCTTCAAGTCTTTCCTCAAATTTGTTTGTGGTCTGCTGTGTGTAGAGAATGATCATCTTGTAATTGGGAAGCAACAAGTCATGATTATTCTTAAAGATATTCTTCACAAGGTGTGTTTATTTTCATATGCTACATGCATTATTTACCTGCTTCTTTAAATGTTCCATTGCAAGTATCACTTGCTACATAGCTGCACAGAATCCAGTGTCGCTGAATCTTGACCTGCTGAAAGTTCCTGGCTAATATACCAATATGACTAATACTGATCACTGGGCGGGGAGAGGCAGCTAAAGTTATACTGGGTGATGCTTTTCAAATCAAGGGATGGGATGGAGGGTGTTATGGGTTTGTGTGGCGCGGTTTTCCTCGGTGGCAGGGGAGGGGGGCTGCAGAGGCGGCCCCTTTAAGAAGTTGCTGGAAGAATTCGCTGCCCCAAAATGTCGGACCCGCGCGCCAAAATGTCGCA
>VYZV01017196.1:1481-16417 GCA_013401275.1 Pandion haliaetus | reverse complement strand
TGAAGGACTGTCTCCCGTGGGAGGGACCCCACAGTGGAGCAGGGAACGAGAGAGGAATCTTCCCCCTGAGGAAAGAAGCGGCAACGACGATGTGTGGCGAGGTGACTCAACCCCCATCCCCGATTCCCCTGCGCCGCCGGGGGGAGGAGGTAGAAAGCATCGGTAGTGAACTAAGCCGGGAAGGCGGGAGGGGTGGGGGGAGGTTGTTCTGATGTTTGGTTTCCCTTCCTAATACCCTTGTGTTTTGTTTTCTGTTTTGTTTTGTAGTAAATTAAATTGATTTTTTTTCTTCCCCAAGTTGAGCCTGTCTTTTGCCCGTGACCATAAGTGGGGAGTGATCCCTCCCAGTCCTTGTCTCGACCCATGAGCCTGCCTTTGTATTTTCTCCTCATCCCAACGTAGCCAGGCGAGGGGGTGGGAGGTGAGTGAGCAGCTTTGTGGTGCTTTGTTACCGACTGAGCTGACCTGAAACCACGACAGAGGGTAACGAAGAAGACAAAAAAGGCTTTCACCCATGCATTTTTCTACATTCAGGTGATAAAACAGTTGAAACTGTGGTTTTTCTCAGGAAGAACTCCTCCTTTCTTTGATAGGATTTATAGCTGAATACTGGCTTCAGGACTTCTTTAGAATAGAGATTCTGACTTTCTCTTTTTTACCACATAACACACTTCCTCCTTTTGTGTTTACAGCTCATAAAACTGGGTGTGCTGTTAGTTAACTATTTTTGTAATTATTGCTAATCAAAATAGATAAACCCAGCAGTATCAATTCCTTTTAACATTAAAAAAAACATATGTGCAGTGGTCACATATATGGTATATGCAAAAGATTTGAGTCAGTCATCTGCAATAGTGCAATGAAAAATGTCTATTTCTGATTACTTAATTTACTAGAAATTGAAGTGGAACACACAGCAGGTTGCTCAAAATTTTAGGTGTGTTCTTACTTCTTTGAGTTGAAAGGCTTAGTACTATTTACTAAGAATGTTCAGTCTGAATATCACTATTCATTTAAGGTTAAAGAAGAAGGATGAAGAATCTCACTGCTAGCAAATTCTAGGAATGCCTGGTTATTAATCAGAAGGTAGAATACTGTGTGTCACTTGTCATTATAGGGGTTAGATATTAGCAAATCCACTGCAAAGCTGTAGCAATTGATGCAAATGAGATGCAGCGCTACATTAATGCTATTTTTTTCAGTAGTAGTAGTAGTAGTGTTAAAAGATCCATACATTTTTATTCTCCCGAGTCAGTTACTTTTAGTTCTTTGTTTAAAAACCAAGAATTCTGGTGCTGATCTTTTCAGAGGGTTTTCTTATGGAAGGTGTAGAATAAATGGAAATCACAATTAATGATTCCATGATTAGTTTGGAGCTAAATAGTAGGGTAGAAAATGCAGCTTTTATGGTTGTCTAATTTGAACTATGCTATTCGGTATAAGAATTCAGTTATGTTTCATTAACAGAAAGTAAGTGCACATCATCTTATAGGCGTGATGTAGAAGTTCTCTTAGTGGAGGCTGAATTTGAAAATGAAAAGTGGTTTGAGGAAGTTGGGTGTTCAGACTACCAGAATGACTGGATTAAAAAAGTACTTCTGTAATGCTTATTGTGGAAATAACATAGAAATACAAGTGGCATAGGAAGTAGCTTTGCCTTTTTTTTAACACACACACACACAAAAAAGCTCTGTATTGAATAATAATTGCAACATACATTGCTTTTTATTAAATGCTGGTATTTATCATTACTCTGTGTGGTGTAAACTTATGGTCTTGTGTTGTTTAAGTAGGCGAGCTGTTGTATAAGGGATTATTTGAAGATTACTTCACTTTGACACTTACTAGGTGATCTTCACTGCTGCCACCGCTGTCTTCTCCTCTTGGATCTTCTCCACTGATTCTGTATCTGAGAGTCAAGGATGCTGCGGCCTCCATGCCTGTCTTCTGCTAGTCCTGATAGTTGGCCTGACAGAGGTCACTAGAAGCGAGGCATAGCACAGAATCAGAATTAATATTGTCTTAACTTACTGTTTGGAAACAGGTAACTGTCCTGTTCTTGTACCTTTCCACCAGTAGTGTTCTCTTTCATGTGCTATGGAAGAAACTGCAAGAAGCCCTGTTACAGTTCCACAATGTTTTGGCTCTGTAAGAGGATACTAGGGACTAAGGAGTGACTGAGGCAGTTGTTAGATAATGGAAGTGTCACAAAGGAAACTGGTTGCTGTTTGGGAAAAAAATTGGCTTTGTTTTTAAGAGGTGAGATTAGGATCCTTATAATGATTCTTTTTTTCCCCCTTCTACGAATGATGATGAATTCAGGAAAGGCATGTGAGGTGTAAGCTGCCTTTTTTGTGGCAGGAAAGGTTAACAGGAGGAATACTGTTGAGTGCTTCTAAATTTAGAGCTGGACAGACAGGATGGAAAAAGAGCCATCTGACTTTAATCTATATCAAGTCTGAATTTGCATAGGCATTGAAAAGGGATTGTAGAACTTTAGTGTATAAAATTACCCTAATTTATATTCAGGATTCCTGGATTTGAGGAGGAAACCTGTCTGAATTAACACCTTGGCATTTAAGAAGACTTGGGATTCAAAAGCTTAAAAGGGAAAAAAAAAGTTAAAAAAAAAACCAAACAAAAGTTTTACTTTCTGAAATATCCCGCTCATGGGATCTGATTTAACAGCTAGTGCTGTAAATGTTCTGATCTGCGTGTAAATTATTGCAAGGTATGAGATAACCTATAGTAGTGGAGCTACAAGACTGCCATTTTACCAGAGGGAATGCTAAGGACTGGCGTCCTGCCACAGGCTCAAATATACAGGAATTGCAGACATTTTGTTTGTTCTTCACAGTTTGAAGATTCTCAGGAACCTTCTGTGACACAGAGGGGATATGTGCAAAAAGTGCAGATATCCCAGTCATGTTAATGAATTATGACAGCAAATCTTATATGGAAGACTATCAATACCAGTTTTGACTTAAAAATCATATAACCACATTTAGAGAACTTCAGGAATATAAAGTCTTACATAAAAAAATTAATAATTTTATTCATTTAAATTACTTCCTTGTGTAGGAAACATACATAGCATCCCTCATGCCAAACTGTTTTTCCCTTGACTAAAATGCGTTCAGCCAGCATCCTTCTCATTTTGTTTTGAAATTAGAATACACCTTGCTTTTTACCAAAGTTACATGTAAATGCATTTTTCTTTGTACTCAGTTCAGGTGGTGTCTGCAAAAATTTGTGTCTATACCAGTGTGCAATAGGATTCATAGTTGCTGTCAATAAAGCAAATGATTAGTAGAGAAAGTAGGTTACTCTTTAAGTTATAAAAGGTGAATTATGAAGTCTGCTGCTTTAAAAACCTTCTGATAACCGTATATTGTGAACTAGTTTCTTAGATGAAACGTTATTTAACAGGCAATTATGAAAAATGTATCATAACCTTCTTAGTATGTTTGTGTAACAGTACCAAAGACTGAGAGACAACCCAATTAGATAGGCATATGGCCAAGGTCTGCATTTCTAGCCAGTGGCTGTTTGTTTATAGCTCTTTGGAGCTTCAGAGCCAGCTTGTAAGTATATTAATTCACTTTTAAGGCCGGGTCCCATGGTAATGTACTGCTTTTACTTTTTTGGTTCCTTATTGTCGTGGTTTCAGGTCAGCTCAGTAGGTAACAAAGCACTACGAAGCCGCTCACTCACCTCCCACCCCCTCGCCTGGCTACGTTGGGATGAGGAGAGAAAAACAAAGGCAGGCTTGTGGGTCGAGACAAGGACTGGGAGGGATCACTCCCCACTTATGGTCACGGACAAAAGACAGGCTCAACTTGGGGAAGAAACAAAATCAATTTAATTTACTACAAATCGAAACAGAAAAGAAAACACAAGGGTATTAGGAAGGGAAACCAAACATCAGAACAACCTCCCCCCACCCCTCCCGCCTTCCCGGCTTAGTTCACTACCGATGCTTTCTACCTCCTCCCCCCGGCGGTGCAGGGGAATCGGGGATGGGGNCGGGCTTCAATTCTTCCCGAACTTCCCTGGCACGGGTCCTTTCCGCGGGCTTCAATTCTTCCCAAACTTCCCTGGCGCGGGTCCTTTCTGCGGGCTTCAGTTCCTCACAAACTTCCCTGGCGCGGGTCTTTTCCGCGGGCTGCTCTCCCGTCTCACACTGCTTCAGCGCGGTTTTTACCATGGGGTTACGGCCATCTTCGGGAGCTTCCGCTCCACCGTTCACCCCCCTGGGCTGCAGGGCCATCAGCCTCCTCAGGCGCCTCCTCCTCCCCCTCCACTTCCATGATTCCAGTGTCGACAGCGATGTTCTTCTCAGGTTTCCCAACCCCACACTACCGGTTCCCCTTCTTAAATATGTTTTCCAGAGGCGCTACCACCGTCACTCCCCGCCTAGAGGTGGGTCCGACATTTTGGCGCACGGGTCCGACATTTTGGGGCAGCGAATTCTTCCAGCAACTTCTTAAAGGGGCCGCCTCTGCAGCCCCCCTCCCCTGCCACCAAGGAAAACCGTGCCACACAAACCCATAGCACTTATACATTACCTACTGAAATTTCTTCCTAGTGATCATGAGCATATGTACACTTACTTATATTCATTTCAAATCATTCTGGATCTTTATAGTATGCTGACTTTCTAAGAGTTTTGTTCATCTGGAAAATTGAGTTATTAATACTTACATATAACTTGTGGAGTTCTCCATTCCATTTTATATGAGAAGATTCTCGGCACTTGCTTAATATTTTGTGATACGTTACTGACTTCTTTACTGTTGTGGTTTTTGTTTCCTACCTAATTTGTTTAAACCACTAAAGTGTGATTTTCTTTTTTTTTTCTTTTTTAAATCCCAGTATGAAATGCACTAAAATGTAGAGATCCAAGTCATACTTGCCACATAAAAGTGGTTCATGTCTGTTTAATTTCAAATTAAAAAATAAGTATCAGGGAAAAATTTAAGTTTGAGAAGATACGAGAGTTTGTATGAAACTGTGTGGAGACTGAGACTAAATGTCATGGGATTCATTCCTCATTGAAAAGTTTTGAGGTACTCTACAGCATAGGCAAAGTTAATGTGAATCATATATTTTTATCTATCTCTAAGGAATAAGAAAACAAACAAAAAAAGGGTTATATAAAGCCATATTTTGCCAACATTACATTGTTCTCTTAGGGATTAATCTTTGAGGAAATGATCTTTTAATATAAATTTTACCTCTTACATGCACATGTTTGATTTAAAGTTTAAAATCTGAAATCTCAGAGAACAGAAAAAGCAGAAAGTTGTACTGCTTTCTAAGATCTTTCTTTTCAGTAGTACTCATAAAAGAAGCTGATCCTCAGAAGCAAATTGGTAGCAGTTCTTTGTTTAGTAGCTATTTCAGTAATTTTTTTTCCCCTTTATCATTAACTATCCGATCTCATACCTCACAACTAAAAACCATGATTCTTGATGAAATTATGTTTCATTTCTTAATGTTCTGACTTAGTAACTGAGTTACTAGTATTGATAGAATCAATTTGAATATAAAATCTTGAAAATATTTAGGAATACACTGGCACGTATTCAGTACGTTGTAAGTTTATTTGGTGTGTTCTGTAGCTTTTAAACATTTAGGTTTAAATATTCCTTTTTATTCTTAAAAAAAAAATTTAAAAAGAGCTTTCTTCCTGTCCTTTAACCTCTCAAATATCCATTGTATAATTTTAGAGGAGGTGTTTATTCATCTTACCCTTAGAAAATGGGACAGACTAGCAAAGAGTAATGCAGAAATACTGCTCAGGTATGCCAAGGTATGTTTAGGCTGGAAGAAGCTCAGCTGGAGCTCAAACTAGCAAAAGGTGTCAAGATTAACAAGAAAAACTTCTGTAGGTATGTTAGTACCAAGCAGAAGTTCAAGCCAAATGAAGGTCCACTGCTGCATGGGACTGGCAGCTTAGTTGTGAATGACACAGGAAAGGCAGAAGTACTCCATTTTGTCTTTGCCTTGGTGTGCATGGGAAAGGTCAGCTCCCAAGTCTCTGTGCTCAGTAGCAAAAACAAAGTAAACAGCAAACCACTGACGGTTGAGAAGGACTGAGTTAAGGTCCATCTGTACCAATTGTACACATACACATGAATAGGATCCAGTGGGATGCATCTGAGTTAGTGCACTGGAGAGCCATCATCTGTCATATTTGAAAGGTAGTTGAAGACCTAAGAGACTTGAAAAGGGCAAATATTACACCCCTCTGCAAAAAGGAAAATTTGGGAAACTACAGACCAGTCAATGTCACTTCAGTCTCTGGGGAAATTATGGAACAAGTGTTTGTGGAAGTTGTTTCCAGGCACATGAAAGACAAGAAAGCGGCTGGGAAAACCCAACTCAGATTTACCAAAGGTAAATTGAGCTTGACTAACCTGATTGCCTTCTGTAATGAAATCGCTTGCTGAGTGGATGAGAGAGAGTTATGGATGCTATCTACCTTGACTTTAACAAGGGATTTGACATGTTCTGCCCTAACATTCCTGTAGTTGGTAAGATACAATCTGGACATACAGACCGTGAAAAGTGGCTCACCTGCCAAGATCAAAGGATGCTGTAATGTTAATGGCTTAAAGTCAAACTGTCAGCTGGTCACAAGTGGAGTTCCTTGAGGGTTGATGCTGGGTCTGGTAGTACTATTCAGTATTTTTGTAAATATTCTAATGATAGGATTGAACCCTCTCTGAGTTTGCAGATGACTTTAAAGTGGAAGGAGAGGTAGGTGTGTGGGAAGGAGGAGCC
Organism: Pandion haliaetus; assembly: GCA_013401275.1. Classification (NCBI taxonomy): domain Eukaryota; kingdom Metazoa; phylum Chordata; class Aves; order Accipitriformes; family Pandionidae; genus Pandion; species Pandion haliaetus. The sequence goes on along the minus strand of VYZV01017196.1, from coordinate 9,628 downwards.
ACCATTCAGAGACCCTGACAGCCTGGGAAATGGCCAACAAGAACTGCATGAGGTTTAACAAAGATAAATATGAAGTCCTGCGCTTGGAATGGAAAAACTTTAAGTGGCAGAACAGGCTGGGGATTGACTGGCTGCAAAGGGCCTGGAGCTTCTGGGAGACAGCAAGCTTAACACAAGCTAGCAGTGTACCATGGCAGTAAAGAAGGCAAACAGTGTCCTGGACTGCCTCAGGAATAGAGCCATCAGCAGATCAAGGCATGTGCTTGTTCTACTCAGCACTTAGTAGGCCAGCAGAAGGTGATTAGAGGGTTGGAGATTACTGAGGTGGGAGAGATAACTGGTATTCTTGTGCCTGGCAGATACAGAGAAAAGTACTTAGGCAGTGACAGAAGAGGGAGTGGGCACAAGTTGCTTTAGGAGAATTCTGTCCAGATAAAATAAAAAAATTCTTCCTTGTGAGAAGATCAATTAAGAATTACACATAGGAATGGTTTTCCCAGAGAAGTGGTGGAATCTCCCTTGCCAGCAGTATTAAAGACTTGAAAGAACCCTGGATGAGCTAATCTAGGACTGTGCATTTGACAGAAGGTTGTACCAGGTGATCTCCAGAGATTTCTTCCAGTCTAGACTTTTCCATTATTCTACCAAATAGGTGATAATCTTTTTTGTTACTTTTTGAAAGATGGTCCAGAATAGTTAATGTTTATGAAGCATTCTGTCTGTTCTTAGTTGATCAGACTGGACTAATTTTTGTTCAAGAATACAATCAGTAGGTGCTGTAATGGTTAGAGATTGATGATCCAAGTATATTGGGTCTGGCTGGGCTGAGAGGTGCAATGGAACTCTTACTGAAATGCATGCATATTTTGTCTGCAAAGCATAAAACATTTTTTCTTTCACACAGGCAAGAGATTTCAGTAGTGGCTGATTTTTTGTATTATGATTTGTGAAGCGTATAGCTTTACACACAGAAAAATGGTAGTTGAAAGCAAAATAAAAATCATTAAGCTACATGGTGACATTATTATCATCATACTTTAATTATGCTTTTGTGGGTTTTTTTTAAGTATTTGTAAGGATATTAGCTTGAAGTGTGTATCTGTCAGCAGAATAATATTTGTAACTTATTTATTACTGTGGTGTATATATATAACACTATTTAAACAAAGTTTTGCTCATCTTAGACTTGACACTATCTCTAAATAAGTGTACTTGTTTCATGAGGTATTGCAGTTTCTGTTCAAAATTGGGAATTAAGTTGTCCTGAGTAGATTTCAGGATGCAAAAGGTTTATTTCTGAAATTACTGGAAATTTGGTGGAAAAAAAAAAATTGTTTGTAATTTTTTCTGAGTTTGAACTTAGTTGGCTATAGTGTTTTCCTCAAATATGTACATACAGCTCCCTTTTAGGGTATTGCTAGCCTCATAAAAGTTGACTGAGGTTCTGCTAATGTTTTCAGCTAAACTTCGGTTTCTTACAGTGGCTTCTCTAGGAGATGCGTGCTTCTGCCTTTGAGGAAAGACACTTACTATGTACCCTAATGGGTGGGGGTTTTTGTAGTAGTTACAAGTTAATCTATAATATTTGTCAAAGTTGGTCATTTGCCTCAGTATTTTAGTTCAGTATCTTAAGTGTCTGTTTTTCTGTGTGGAGAAGGAGGGATATTAATTCACAGTCTGCTTAATTACTTTGTGTGGGAATAAGCTGTGGGCACATAGCAGTTCTTAATCTTTTAATTGGTGAGGTAGTACATGTTTTGTACTCCCAGTTGAAAGCATTGTAAGTTTCCTTCATAAATTCCTTAACCTGTTTTGTTGGATTATTAAGGTGATGCCTCTGTGCTTTGCAGTTTTCAGTGTTCCTTGTTGGCAAGAACTAGGTATAGAGGAATTGGACAGAGTATGCAAAAGAGTATCTTCTGATACTCTTGGATGTCACTTCCGTATCTAAATTTTGGTGTGCTGACAGAATTGGTTGATCTGTGTTTAGCAAGATCAAAGGGCAAGCTCAAAATAACATTGCTATGGTAAGAATTTAATATATTACTCTACGTCAAATGCCTGTGCATGTGTCACTTCCTTTCCTCTTCTCAGAGAAAAAGCACTTTGGGCACCTTTTGATACTTGGTAGAATAACTTCATTGTTTAATTTTGGTGTGCCAGATTTCTAAAAGGCTTATTTTTTAATAAAAATACGTATTGCATAAAATGAAAACTTTAAGTATGATGTATAAAACATTAAATTTTATGCCTTGTTAGTTTACAGCTTTTGTGGTGTGCTTTGGAAGTATGTGTTAAATCATAGTATAGAACAGCACTGTACAAGAAAATTTCTAGGCATTTATGGTATTTAGAAGGTGAGGCTTATACAAAGATGTTGGAACAGGTTTTTCAAACGCAACACATAGCTTTTCAACAGTATGTAAATTCTGTTTAGAAAGTGTGTGAAAATACCCAAATATGGCAAGAGGCATGGGGTCAGAATAATCACTGTAAAACTTGGTTTCTTTTGGTGTGTTCTCTAAGTTAAATATCCATCCTTGTCATATAGACATGTAGGTGCAAAAATTCTGGTGAATAATAGTGATATGCCTATCCTGCTGGACTGTCCTTGGCTTTCTCAAATAAACATTTTCTCTGGCATCATTGTGAAATGCAAGTCAGGCACATGCTGCAAAAACTCCCTGGACTGACAGTATACAACAACCATTGAGTAGCCAAATGTTTAAAAACATGCAAAGAGGGTGAATTGATTACGTCAGAGTTTTTATACTTACGGGAAGTAAGGTAAAAAATAACCTTTCGATGTTCTTCCAGTATTGGAGGGGGGAAATAAGAAAGCAATGCATCAAAATCAAACAGAGATTTTCTTTTGGATGGACAAACCTCAGTAGAAGCGTAAGGTGGTATTTAAACCAGCATGCATCTTCTTCCCAGTAGTTTCAAGGGTTGATCTGTGTATACAAGTTTATGTACTTGCTGCTCAGCAGACCTCCAAAAGACTGTGGTTTGTACTGGTATTTTGCCAACAGGACTTCATTGGAAGTCTTCATGGAAGTTCTCTCCTACCAGTTTGCCTCGTAAATTTGGAAGTGATGCTACTCTGAATTAAGTGGATTCAAGAAAAGTCTATTCACAGGTGGAGAGTACCTGTCTTAATCCTAATGTAGCTGTAGGAGGAAGTGGCTGACTGCACTGTTAGTGTAGTCTTTCATGGTTGCACTTCCCTTTTGTCCTGTACGAACAACTGCTAATTTGAAAATGACACTCTGTAGTCTTTAAAAGGGAGTTCTTAAAGTGCTGGGAGCAGAGAGGTGAGAATTGGGGAGCATGACCCCTACAATCACACTTGGTTTTGATGAACTTTTGCTGCATTTCAGAGTAGATGAGAGTCAATTAGTGGGACAAACCATTGAGATGCCATAAAGCACAATATGGAGAAAACAGTGATTCATGCTTCAGCACAAACCGGAGGGATGTGGGGGTGTAATTACAGTGTACAATCAAATCTGCAACAGTTAGTTTGCCTCTGCTCGCTGGTAGCTCAGGTTCCCCCTTTCTTAAATCTTTGGGTAGAAGGACTTAGCCCAGCGTTCAGTGTGGCATGGAGTCATGGACCCACAGTACAGCCCTTGGAGTCTGTTATGAGTGGATGTGGGGAAGCAGATAGGCCAAATGTGGCCACAGATTTCAGCTGTGGCTCATGGGAAAGTTGCAGAGGTTCATTTTGTGAGAGTTTTTGTGGTTTGAAGAGCTTAGCTACTTCTTTGCTCTCAGCAGTTGAGCAAATACTACTTTCAGATCCTTTAAAGTAGGAAACTTGGAGTGAGAGGGGGGATCTTTGATTTCAGTAGCTGAGGGAGCAGAAGTCTCTGGTTGAACCTGCACTCTCCTTCATGGCTGTCTTCAGAAACTTGTCTTTTCCTACTTCTGATTTGAGAAGAGATTTTGAGAAACATGTGAATAGTTCTCTGCTATATGGGTCAAGGAACTCCAAGAATTCTTTGATCAGTGTTTCAATCTTGTAACAGGAACAAATGTATTAAGTCAGTGGCAGTTCCATCTCTTGTGAACCAGCGGATGCCAAGGTGCGTGTTCAGTTGGAGTGCAGCGAATGATTTCTGCCTAAAAGTCTTCTCTGAAAAAGCTTCAGTTGCTATTATTATGCTTTGGAGGGCTAAAATAGAAAAGGGTTAGGAAAAGAACTTTTTCCATTTCCTTGACAGGTATGAGAGAGAAATACTAAAAAAGGGAAATGTAAGATTACAGAAGTTGGTTAACGTGCTAAGTTAAGCTATTGTACTAGAAATTTTTATACAGTACTCAAAATAACTAAATTTTCAGCTACCTTTTAATCGATTCTTACAAAAATTTTTGTTGAAAATTTAATAGATTTCTGTAAATATCTTCAAGGTAATGTATTCTCTAAATGAAGGAAGAAGTCTGCAGTTTGTGTATTTTTTGTTTTAAAAGGGTTGGGTTTTTTGGGGTTGAGTCCAACTTTTCTTAACAGTAATACTAGAGATATTTTTTAGGTTCAGTGCCTCTCTCTTGAAGTTTTCTTTATATACTTTTCAAGAGTATGTGCAGTGAGCAGGATCTCAGTGTGTGGAAGTTTTGAGTGAGATTGCATAGCCATGCAGTTTTCTTGTTCATAAAGCACGGAGTTTCTTGTTCTTACATAGGCAGTGGTCTGCACAGAGTTGTAGAAGCTAGACCCACACATTAACTGATATCAGAGGAGTGATATTTTTTCATTTGCACACTTGCTGATAAAACTTTTAAAGCAGGTTTTGTCATGAAGTTTTTATAAAGCTCCTTTTAGCTACAGAACCCTATACATAAATGCATTTGTGAAAGTTGCTTGCAGTTTTATATGAATTAGAGTTCTGTCCAGATTTATGGATGCAAATTTTGTTTGCTTTTCAGGTTCCTGGCAAGATATCTGTTATGCATTGACTATGAATTACTAAGGTAGCAATTGCAATTTTGCTGCAGCGTAGACTTGACCACAGTAATTCTTGTTTTATACCGACTGCTCAACTGACCTGTCACACTGTCTTCAGTTGGGACATATCCTAGAAGGTTGTTTGGAAGCTTTTGGCAAGGTGCCTGATAGCGTAAATTAAACTGACATTATTTAACGGGAAACGTGCACATGCAGTCAGGACTGATGATTCGTTGTTTTTATATTGACATGCATAGAAGAAGAACAAAAATCTTAGTGAAATGAGGAGCTTTGCTATGATGGAAGTAGAAGGGGAGATGTAGAGCTGCTTTGTTAGGCGTGTTACCTTAAAACAGCAGCTGGATGTCTATCAGAAAATGTCAGATTTAGATACTGATTTTCACAGAACTAGACTAGAGTTGTGAATTTCAACTAATGCTGTCAACAAAAGTATATCTAAAACTATGTTTGATGAAGAGGGTCAAGAGGGTCTAGCATGAGTTAAGTCCAGAAAGGTAAAAGGGGGAGCCTATGACTGCTTAATTTAAAATTCAGAGTTACAATCTTAACTTCATCTGAGTCTGATGCATTTTCCTGAATGGATAGTATTTTGATACTTAGGGTAGAGAAGCATAACACTGTTTTTTGCTTTGGTTATTTGCCTTGTTTAGCCTTTTCAGGCATATGCCAAGACACTAACTTAATAGCTTCATTTGTACCAAATAGAAAAAATACGCACTAAGTTGCCATGGGAATGTTGCACTTCTTTGGAGAATAAATGTATATATGCAGGTTTTGTCTTTTTCATTTATTCTTCTATAAGAAAGACGGACTTCCTGTCTCATTCTGTATTTATCTGTTATTATTATTACTGTCTCTCTTTTTCTTTACACATTCATGAGAGAAAATGTTAGTTTTGCATATCAGTGAATTTTTAAAAACACATTTTTGTAACCATCTCTATTTCCAGTGTGCTTTTTAAACAGAATTATTTTCATATATACATGAAGAAATAGATTTAAAAATTAAATTTTTAGCATTTTTTGGATGAACAAAAAATATGGTATGTAACATTCAAAAACACATTTCAGTAAAGTGAATTGAAATATGGTACTAGGTCCACTCTAGAATTTTTTATTTACATAAATCTAGTCTGTTAATGTAAACACATGCACCTAGGTATTTTATGATCTACCAATAAAAGAATAACCAGAGCACAATATGAAAACCACATATTTATCAGACTTTGTGACACAGTTGGGAAGATAAAAGTATATATCAGGTGAAATATTAGCATAAATACTGTTGTTCATAAACTAATACGGGAAGAAGAAATGTCACTGGGAAGAATATACTTAGTGAAAATCTGGTGGTGGGTAATTTGATTTTTTTGTTGCTGTTGTTTGGAGTTTTTTTTAGTTTTCTTTCTGTTTTTCCTTGATAAACAGTCCATGTTTTCCTTGAAATCTGTGGGAAATAAATGTCACCAATTTGAACTGCCCTTGTCTCAAAGTAGACAAATTTTTTTGGAATACAGGAATATTTTACTTTTGAAAACATATTTACAGTACTGCATACAGCTTGCTAACATGTATATGAAATGTCACTTACAGGTGCTGACCTTAAAGAAAGAGCAAAAATGCACTCAAGTGAAGTTAGTTCTTTTGTCTCAAAAGCAAGAGCAACTATTAATGAAATGGGTATGTAACCTCTCCCTTGAACAATGTTATTTTAACTTTAACCTGAGAAGTCTTAGATCAGAGGAATGACATAAATGTGCATGGTTAATTCTTGACAGGTAGTAGGATATCCACAACTATTTATATTGTTAAATATGAATCACGGTGCCTTACTTTTAAAATGTTCCTAATTGAGTTGGACTTTTTTTTTTTAGAATGCTAGAAAAAGCTAAGTCTCAAGTGAAATAGAGTTGATTTGCCCTGCTGTTTTCAGTGACATCCAAGTACTTAAGAACTGAATTTTTACTATTGCATTCTTGTGGTTGGTACAATTAATACAGTCTTTAATACATTTTAGAAACATGTTAAACGTCAGCTGTTGATAGAAAGTTAGCTACTAAGACCTTCTAAAATTTTGTTTAATATGCACTTGTTCTGGTGTAGTAAAACCTGTTAATAGTTTAGGATTTTAATTGACTTGTACCAGTTTTTAAAGAAAATAATTTCTCTGTAAATTTTGCATTATGAATTCACCATCAAATCATTATGTTTCTGCATCTCAGCTGATCAGTTTTAATGTAATTGTTTTTCAGCAGGGCATCGCTGGTATGTTTTGTCAAAAAGAGAAGTGTACCAAATTTGAAGCACTTTTATACATTTGATGTATATATGCAACATATTTTGTCACTTGAAATTTGACACAAAACTCTGAGGAATAAATTGGTCCTCAGAGAATGTTTTTAGATGCACTTCCTTAATAACATTGGGTCAGATCTTGGTTTGGCAGAATATTATTAGTGGAAACCAGTAAGTTTTGCNTAAATAAATAAAGCCAGTAAAATATCTAGAAGTGAATTGATCATTAATTTCCTGCAGCTGATACTGTATTTCATGCTGGCATTTGTCCTTTTACTGGAATGCAGAGCAAGAGGCAGCGAGTTGTTCCATTTAGTTACTTTGTAAGATTTTTGGGTGGCTTCCTTAATTGTAAGTAATGATTTTTCAGCCTTTCTTGGACTGAGGTTACTGGAAATACTCTGTGAGCTGCTATTAAAGTTTAAATAGGTGCAACTGGTTTTAAGATTTTCCTATGATCAGGAAATATGGTTTTTTGTAATTTGATTAAATTTTTAAGTGGGAATTCCTACAGACTAAAGAAGTATTTGGGTTCAGCATTCTGCACTGAATGCGTGGAAAATATACACAGTGATGTGATGCTTTCTTTTGCTTCAGAGTTGAAAAGACATGAAGACAAATTTTTGATTGTCTTTATTAAGGTTCCTGTCAGAGTCTTTTAACTACTGAACATGTAAGCAAATTTTCAGTGTTATCTAAAAGGTTTACAATGGATCATTATGCTAACAGTGAATTACTGGATGTTTAGGAAACCAGTACGAGTGCTTTCATTCATTGATTGCTAGTCTCTTTCTCAAGAACAAAGCATGAGGTGTGATTAAGAGGAATTAGTGTTTGAGACTCTAGGTCACTGAGGTACCTAGATAGGAAGGTTTGCGAGGGGA